>JADRCD010230381.1:0-16853 GCA_019843815.1 Montemys delectorum
TCACTCGCTGACCTTCCTCTGTGTGTCACATTGCTGGTATCAAGTTTCACCTGTTCCAATTCTTGGTTGATGACAATGGTTTACCCTTGAGAGCTGAGTGACAGGGGCAGCTGACAGACAGGCTTCCAAACCAATTACAAGGGAGACCAGGAAAACTAATGCCACAAAAAACGGATTACGAAGGCAAGGAGGCCAAGCAGGTGTTCCTCCAGTGGGTGCCTTTGTCCAAAGCTATTTCTTGGGGTTGTCCAAGGTGAGCTGATGTATCAGTTTAAGCAGTAGCAGCAGAGGGCCTAAGTTTACATTGTCGGAGAAAGAATTGTGCCTGAAACCCTGAGGGTCATCTGCACATGTCAAAGCTGGCAAAGGAGCAAGAACAGACCACATAGATCTGTCTGTAAAGTAGACTCGGGAGTACTAGCCACCGAGATCCTTTCTAGTACCCAAACACCTAGGGGTATGGGGAGAAAGGGGAGGGAGGGGGGGAGGAAGGGAGGGAGGGGAGAGTGAGGGGGGAGGGGAAAGACACAACTCTGCTATTTTAGAAGAACTTACTGCTGCATCCTCACATCCCTGGCCTCTCCAGTCCCCGCTCTTGCCCATTCTTGTGAATTGCTTGCTGTATTCCTTCCAGGTACAGCTTTTCCCTCACTCATCTTCCCAAGAGTATCCCCCATTTCCTGTACTCTGTCTTCGGTGAGCAAGAAAAGCTCTGACCCGTTGATGACTGTTCAGTGAGCACCCCCCTGCCCTAACCTTGCAAGTCTAAGGAGCAAAGAAAAGCGTCGACATTGATCACATAGACAACTCTGCAGAGACCATAGGATCTGGGTTCTAGGACACTGATCACATAGACAACTCTGCAGAGACCATAGGATCCGGGTTCTAGTTCACGGTTGCTACTCGCGCTTGCAGTACGTGTGGTCTTGCGGTGGTACCTCCAGGGCTTTCTCCCCATCAACCTGCTATGTCTCCCGCTTGATGTGTTCTAAATAATGAGTGTGGCGCTTGGCACATGGTCTGTTTTCTCCTGTACCTGAAGCATCAATAGTCAGCATTTCCATTAGTCACATGTGTTCTTTACGTAATTTCTTAAAGGCATTTTTGTTTCTAGCTTGTGTGCACCCTGGTTACTATAATCCCAGAAGAAAACATGAGTTGGTCAAAGGTCACCAGGCTTGATTCTCAATTGGTCTAAAGTCAACTCTTATTAAGTGCCTACCTCTCTGAACCTAGTCTCTCACTTCATAGGAAAGAACAGGTCTTCTACTTGAGACGGCTTCGATTTAGGAGTTGTCAGTGAAATTAATTGTAGGGTAGACTTGGGGGAATTAGTGTGTGCTTGAATAATCTAATTTTATTGGCACCTTTCTTTGATGTTAACATGATATTAAAACCTCTGTGGGTAGCCGTAGCTGTTCCCTGGGTGAGGAAAGGGTTTGCTGACTTCCTGTCAGCTGACCTTTAGTCATGGTCACCGAGCCTTACTATATCAGTACCGAACTTTTGTCTTCTACACGTCTTTCTGACCCTGACAAACAGTAAGCAAGATGGAGGTCCTTTGCAAAGCAGAAAGGCAGCAGAGGAAGAAGAGAATCGGTTTTGTAAAGCACGATGACAGGTTTGTGAGATAAAAAGACAGCGCAGAAGTCCTGGTGGATGACTCACACCAGGGCTTCTAATGGCCCTTCTCCTGGCCTCAGGAGAACACAGCTCTGGAGGCTTCCCACTGTTCCTCGCCCCCTTCAGAATTTAAGACCAAGTTATCTGAAGGAGAACACAAGAACCTAATGCCTCCCCTCCTCTGGTACACTTCCACACTCCATGGAGCAACTGAGCCGTGCTCTGCAGTCATTCATCAAAAATGTGCTGAGGACCTACCTCACTAAGCCCCGGGGAAAAGCAAATTCTCATTGCCAAAGAATTTGACGATCACCTCCTCCCTCCCAAAAAGGAAAAAAATATTACAAAGTCAGTACGAACAGCTAAATAGGTGAGCACGTGCACCTTAGCAAAGATTGCACACGTCCATATCCACATCCTGTCTCCGGTCACACCAGCTGCGTGACCTTGGATTTCCGTGTTCCGAGTAGAAAGCCACTCAGAGTGCAGGAGTCTGCCGTCGTTAAGTGAGATAGCATTTCCTTTGTTCTTGTTCTTTGGTTGTTGCTGTTTGCTTGTGTTTGTTCTAATGGGATGTCTGGATGTAGGAAGGAGCTCAGTCAGTAAGGGACTCTATGGATGGATGGCAGCACTTCTCTCTACCTGGAGCTGAACTGAGGCACACATACATTATAAGGATTCTTAAAATTACAGTCTCTTTCCCTCCCCCTCCCAGCAGACAGCTTTAGACTGCCATCTTCTTACCATCTGTTCTCTATGAATGGCAGAATTGTTGATGGGCTTCATCATACAGAACAGGGCTTTGGAGTACCCAGTTTTCTCAGCTCTGCCCACCTTAACACCTCTTTCCCACCTTCTCTCCTCTCTCTCTCTCTTCCTCTTCCTCTCTGTCATTTCTCGGGCTGACTTTCCTAGTGAACCACCACTTTTGAATTCCTTAAAACCAATGAGTCATGCACCAGTCCAAACTTGTGCACATTCCTGTCCCATACAGAACCCTTGCCTAATAAGTTTTTAGTTAATAATAAGACATTGGGCCAAGATTGGGACTAAAGTTAAACACACACACACACACACACACACACACATACACACACACCCCACAGGAAGATCTACATAGCAAGCTTCCCAAGAAATAGCCTTTACCTGACCTCACTACCTAATTTCACACACAACAAGGAAACCTGGAGGAAGAGCCTGGAGCTCTACCCAGAGTCCTTCCAGGGGAAACAAAACGGATCCTGGTAAACACTGAGAGACAGGCCTCTGTATAGAGGCTGGTAAGGCTAAGTAAAGTCAGACACAATGTCGGGGAGGGAGGACACCACACCCGCAGGATATGGCTTCCAGTAGGGAGCATCTGCTTGCAAAGCACCTTGGGAAGGAGGTTGGAGGGGAGTGGGACGGGAAGCAGCCATGTGACTTCAGAGCAGACAGCAAGTAGAGATCCCAGAGATAGCAGAGAACGTGATCCTTTGGGAACAGAGGGGAAGGAATGGTAAAGCCTTTCAGAGCATCCTTCACCCAGGCGAAGGGGCTGGGGGCTGAAGGAATTAGAGAAGGCAACGTGCTTCCAGCTGCATGTTCACCCAGCTTACTCACGTTTATCTCAAGTGGGACTGGAATGCCCCCAAGCACAGAGACGACCACGTCAAAGGCCGGAAATGAGCTGTTGACCTCCCAGAGGCCACACAGGCATCTAGAGGTAAAGGCAGGCCTCTCCGTCACTATCAAGTACAAGGGCATCTAGAGAATTTCACAACCACCTGGAGTTTAAATTTTTAAATTAATTTTTCTAAATACTTTTTATGCCTTGCCAAATATTATTAGTTCTTAGTGACCAGAAAGTCTATATTTTTGCTTTTTGTGTGATGATTTGTAATACTACTCATGCTGAGAGCATGCGTTTTCACTTGCTGACTAACTGGCCATGTTTATGACTCAGATCTTAAGACTCACTTACATATGGCTTTCCAGAACCCTAGGTTCACTCCTCTGCAAGGTCTTGCTGACCCTCCGGTGACAATTTCTACAGTAAATTTACAATCTCATCCTGAAAGCTCATTCAATATGCTGGGCTCTATGTGGAGTCACGTTAGTGACTCCCAGGAGTGGTGGGGGAGGGGACACAGGTGTCCATAGCACTGGAGAAAGCACCACCTCGGGGAAGAGAAGTTTCCTCAAGAAAGGTAAGTCCTGAGAGGGGTGCTGCGGCCTGGCTCCCCCTGACTCCACACAGGCCGGGCAGTCCTGCTCAACCAGCCAGAAGTGAACTGGGAATGAGACCAGGAGAGTGCCTAGCATATACAAAGTTACACAAAACATACACACACACAGACACACACAGACACACACACACACACACAGACAGACAGACACACACACACACACACACACACACACACCTGCTTAAGAACCAGTCAAAATTGCATGAGAACAGAGGAAAGAGGGAGAGAGGGAGGGAGTGGGAGGGAGGGAGAAAGGAAAGAGGGAGGGAAGGGAGGGGGAAAGGAGGGAGGGAACAGATTTCTACCCATAACCCTCACCAGGCAGCTCACAAGGTCAGAACTAGACTCTTAAGCCAGTTAAACAGTTAAAGCCATTTTCTCCACTCCCCAAGAATCAGGACTAAATGAAGGTCAGACATCTTCAGGTTCCCAAACACCCTCCACAGAGCTCTACCCACGCATACTCAGAGATTTAAACAATTGAGTCCTGAGGTCACTGATAACTGGGCTCTTCCCACAGGGTGCAAATCCACTGTGTTCAGGGACACCTGCCACTCAGAAAGAGGAACACGGCACAGGCACCTCTCTGTTCGCCCTCCAGCCCTGGCTGGCCTTAATGGGAACCGCTGTGGCTAAGGAGCAATCAGCCAACTTCAACACCAGCCCTAGCTCCCCACAGCACACTGGCTCCGTGTTCCCCAGGATGGAAGCTGGCTGGGCCACAGGAATAACAAGGCAGCACCAGGAAAGCCAGAGATCCACAATGTTGTTTCTGGAAAGGGGGGCCAGCCTGCGCTGGGGAACCTGAGGCCACACAAGGCTGAAAGAGGCTCTTGTTCGAACCAAGTGGCTGCTCCACATTCCGCATACCATGAGAGTGAAGCCCACCGCTCCTTCACACCTCCCTCTTAGCTGAATTCCTGAAACCCTACAACTACAGTGCTAAGAAACCTTTGAGATAAAACCCCTGTGGAAATCTATAGTCTCAGTCACTGGTGAGCGAGAAATGAACAAAATGAGGCTCTCGAGATCTGAAGCCATGCAGGCATGAGACTATGTGGGCTACAGAGAGAAGAAAGGCTTCTCAGCCACTGTGGCACAATCCAGGCAAAACCAGAACATGGCTGACTGTGACAGAAACTCACATCTATAGAGTCCAGTACTTGGGAGGTAGATGCAAGGTGCTGTTTGAGGTCGGCCTCGGCTACTGAGTGAGTTCAAGGCTAGCCTGGGTTAAGGGTAGCAAGACTCAGACTCAATAACATGAAATCTAAAGGGGAATGAATCTTTCCTTTGCCTTTCTTAACAAGATACAGGTTAGAACTCAGCTTAGCTTTATCTCCAACCTAGAAAAGACTTGTCAGGTCTCAGGGTGAGACTTCAGTCACTCTCCAGACCCTTTACCTTCGCCACCACCTCTTACCGGTTCAGCCCCTCCTAAAGGTACCATGGCAATCCTTTGGCACTCTAGGCCTCTGGAAATGTTCTAGGTTGAAACGATAGCATTCTAGCTCTTAATTTTTTTTTCTTTGTTGGGCTGGAGAACTGATACAGTGGTTAAAGAGTCCAGAGCAATGGTTCTCAACCTGTGGGTCCTGACCCTTTGGGGGGGTCAAATGGCCTTTATACAGGGGTCTCCTAAGACCATCAGGAAACATCAATATCTAGATTACGATTCATAACAGTCACAAAATTACAGTTATGAACTAGCAATGAACATAATTTTGTGGTTGGGGGTCACCACAGCATGAGGAACTGCATGTTAAAGGGTCCCCGCCTTAGGAAGGCCAAGAAACCCTGTTCCAGAGGAGTCAGATTCAGTTCCCAGCACCCACATGGCAGCTAAGAGACATATAAGCTTTACATAAGAAACATAGAATTCTGTTCCAAGGGAATCTAATGTCCTCCTCATCTGGCCTCTGTAGCGTTAGGTATACACGTGGTACATATGCGGGCAAAACACACATACACATAAAAAGATTTTTGAAATATCTTTTAGTGTTGCTCTATCACTGGGATGATTTTTAACATTTCTTCCTTTGCTTTGTTTTTTGTTTCTTTGTTGTTTGTTTGCTTTGTCTTTTGTTTCTTTGTTGCTGCTGCTGCCGTTTTGTTTTGGGTTTCTCTTCCCTTTTGACATCTGATTAGAGCTTAGGTTATTTTTTTTTTCAACCACTGTATTTTTAGATAAATGACCCATAAGCATTAGATTCTGAGCCACCAACAACTCTGAGTCTAGAGCAGAGGTCTCCATGGGGTGTGCCGTTTGATCACATATCCTTAAACCGTGGGCTGCAATTCCACCTGGGGTAGGATAACTGCAAGTGGGGGCAGGGCGGTGGCGGGGAGGGGGCAGACAGCGGGGCGGGGGTCACAACTGGAAACTGTTTCTGAGGGCACAGCGATGAAACATTAATTCACAGTCAAATGTCTAAAGAATCTCAGGAGTTTCTAGCAGCAGGCACCCATGATGCCACAGAGGAATTCACTATAGGTTTGCCTCTAAACACTTAATGTGGACACTTTGCACCATGCCTGCCATCTTGTCAGAAGGCCTGAGGACGACGCTGCCGAAGCGCCTCAGCCTGGAGTCAAGGTGACTAGAATTATAGACTTCTGCTGGACATACAGAGTACTTTGATTCCTAGTAGGAACATAATGATTTGTGGAAAACACAGACCAACTGGGTAATTTTATTTGAAATTTTCATGCATATATAATATATCCTGATTGGTCTCTTACCACCCCCCCCATCTCCTTCCCATCCTTACCCATCAACACTCCCTACCTCTGCCAATCACCCAGATTCAGGACTGTGAGTTTTGTTTTCTGTGTGTATGGATTAGAAGTATTCGGTCATTAGTCATTAATAAGTCCACGACTGAAGTCAGTAATTTCCCCTCTCGGTAATGATGACTAAGGCCTCCGGGGTCCCTCTTCCGTCCACTTCTGACTCAGATAAGCCATTCTCATGTAAACCCAGTGCAGCCGTCCCCAGCTGCTGTGAGCTGGTGACATCTTAGTCGTCCATTGCCCAGGAGATGGTATAGGGCTGTGGCAGCTGGGTTTTGTCAACTTGACACAGCTCTGTGTTGAAGAATCTCAACTGAGAAATTGCTTTGATCAGATTGGCATGTGGGAAAGTTTGTGAGACATGCTCTTAACAATTGATGTCAGAGAGCCCATACCACTGAGGGCTCTGCCGCCCCTGGTCATGTGGTTCTCGATTGTATAAAACTGACTGGCTGGGCAGTGGTGGCACACGCCTTTAATCCCAGCCCTTGGGAGGCAGAGGCAGACAGATTTCTGAGTTTGAGGCCAGCCTGGTCTACAGAGTGATTTCCAGGACAGCCAAGGCTATACAGAGAAACCCTGTCTCAGGGAGAAAAAAAAAAAAAAGGCTGACTGAGCAAGCATGAAAAGCAAGCCAGCAAGTGGCAGACCTCCACAGTCCCTGCTTTGGTTCCTGCTTCCTTGTTCCTGCCCTGTCTTCTCTCAGTAATGGACTCCTGAAAAGAGAAGCGAAACCTTTTCTCCCTCGAGTTGCTTCCAATCATTGTATTGTCACAGTGACAGAAACCAGAGCAAGTCAGAGGCCTTTCTGTTTATTTTCCAGCCCTAACATGTTCTTTCTCCTCCCTCCTTTGCGGTGGTCCCAGAGCTCCGGGGAGGATGATATAAACGTCTTACTCAAACCGAATACTCAGCCCTCATACTCAGTACCTGTGCAGCTACACATCTCCACATTCGCCACCATCCACCGGAAAGACAAGCTTTTCTGATTCAGGGTGAAGGTATGATGATTTAGAAGGCAGCATGATACTGTGTTAATTTAGCGAAACAGCAGTATTCAGTTCTAGCCTAGGGCTTATGGCCTTCTCCGCCCTGTTTTTGTTGTTTTGTTTTGTTTTGAAACCAGGTTCAAGTACCAGAAATATACTCCTGTACCCCCTTCCTGTAGCTTGGGTCTCAGATGCAAACAGAGCGGTTGGTCACCCTATGGCCATAGTGTTACTATTGCACCTCTTGCTTGTCAAGTCGTTCTTATAGATCATAGGATTAGTAATAATAGCTGGGCATGGCCCTCATGCCTGCCCTGCCCTGACCTCAGCAGCCTGGGCCTAGGAGAGCTGCCAGGAAGGAGGGAGCTTCCAGCTAGGGTCCAGACTTCTAATATTCTCTTCTCATTCCTCCTCAGCATGTGAGTATCAAGTTACTGTTTCTTTGGATTATATCATATTAGAATGTTTGATTGGAAAAGTTGCTGTTCGAGTTGCTTCACTTTATAAAAGCGTAAACTGAATTTTGGCTTGGAATTACAGTAGAACTTCCAATGTCCTCAAACATACTTGTCCATTTTGTACTAGGTATGCATGCAAAGTGGCTTTCTCTGTGTCTGGCATTAATGACTCAAACCATCAATCAACTGAAAAATACTGATGATGGTTTACATTCACACAAGATTTGTTTCTTTATGTAAAAATAAGCAAGTACTTCTATTTTATTAGCACGCAAATTTATTTTCATCTTTAGTACATTGTAAAATTATATGTATACAAAATGAAATTCTTTATAATTTCTGTATGATTAAGTGTTTGATTGATATACCTATTTTATATACCTTCATACTTGAGGTCATGTAAAATTATCTCAAGCAGAGGAAGTCTCAACAGAAAAACATTTAACAAGTTCTGAATGAGCCTCAGTGGGTCAGCAGTTAGATTTCCACATATCCTAATCTTTAATAAAACCAAAACTCAAGTAATGAGAAAAGAGCTAACGTGTAGTCATATAGACTAGATTCTATCATATGAACTACATTCAATCACATAGACTACAGTCAATCACATAGACTACAGTCAATCATATGAACTACATTCAGACATGACAATATGGGAGCATTCCTGTCCTGTCTGTCTTTCATTCACATATCCAAGCCTTCCTGAGGATAAAGTGAGTGTTCCATCAGAAGGCATGTAGTGAGAGGCCCATTCTCACTGATCCCTTTTGGTAGATGAGAGTTTGCTTTCCGACTACTAGGCAGCGATTCTCAACCTGTGGGTTGCAGCCCTTGGCGGTCGACTGACTCTTTCACAGGGATTGCATATCAGGTATCCTACACATCAGATATTTGCATTATGAGGTTCATAACAGTAGTGAAATTACAGTTATGAAGTAACAAAAAATTATGGTTGGGGGTCAACATGAGGAAGTATATTAAAGGGGCGCAGGATTAGAAGGATGAGAACTGAGAACCACTATGCTGAGCCTCTCCTGAAATCCTGACCCACAGAAATGATGAGTAGGGGTGCTTTTCTTACTCAGCAAGAGCTAGCTCACACCACAGTGAAATGTTTCCCTGTCATTGGGTTACTGCTGGAAAATAATGAGATATATTTGTTTTTTTAATTTTCTATCTGCACACTTAAAAAAAAACTAGAAACAAATTTTTGAATCTGTTTAAATATTCCAAATGAAGCCTACTCATAGTCTGAATCAATAGCTAAAAATAGAATAGAAACATGCTCCAAAGGGTTTGCAAGGGTGACTGAAAGTGGGAAGTTCATAATTAAACGAAGAGAAATCCAGGTAGAGAGCATCAGATTTAAGAAGAAAAATAGTCCCAATAGACATAGCTACAAAACAACCCCTGCACCCAAGGCTCAAGGAACATGTGGCAGATGTGTGGAAAGATTGTGAGTGCCAGAATATCAGGGAGTTTGCTGTGAGACTGTGTCTCCCAGGAATGTCAGAAGCTACACAAATAACGTCTCACCAGCATCACCCCCTAAACATGAGCTGAACACAGACACCAACAGTAAGCAAGCCAAAATGGATGGGGGGAAAGGCCCCGAGGCCACAAACCTACACAGAGAACTACAGACAACCAAGGAATGCTAAGAGTGGGGGAAACAGGCTTCCCCAAGGAAGAGCACACCAGTGGGCTATCTAATATCAAGCAGTCATCCCTCAAAACATTATACACTGAGCAGGTTGTATTTATGAACACAAATACACATACACACACAGATACAAACATACACACACTCATATACACACGCATACACACAGACAGACACACACACACTACATACACACAGACACACACTACACTCTCATACACAGACACAGAGACACACACTATACTCATACACACACAGACACACATACTACACACTCATACACATACACACACAGACATACACATATATATACATACAGACACACACTATATAAACATACACACTACACGCACACATACACAGACAGATACATACACACATACACACACACTCATACACATACAAACTACATACACACTACACAAATATACACACACACTCATACTCAGACACACACTACATACATACATACACATACTACACATACATACACTACACATACACACACTACACACATGCACACACACTCATACACATACACATACATATATACACACATACACACACATACTATACACACATACACATACTACACACACATACACACACTACACACACATACACACTCATACACACTGCATACATGCACACATTCAAACACACATACATACACAGTATACATACACACACACACACACACACACACACACAAATGTACATGAAACAACAGTAATGAAAAAAAGAGACCATGAATTTGAAAGAGAACAAGGAATAAACAGGAGCATTTGAAAGAAGGAAAGGGAAGGGGGGAATCATGTAATTTCAGTATACTTTCAAAAAGGAAAGAAAAGAATTCTAAAATAAAAGAAAAGGGATCATAGTTTCTTGACTTAGTCCTGCCAGGACACAGCCCTGAAACTGGAACTGTATTTGTTTGTAAGACATCTTATTTTTCATTAAAATTAGAAATCAGAATAAACTGAATTTAGAACCAGTCATTGACAATATCCTATCACGCTGGGCAGTGATGGCGCACGCCTTTAGTCCCAACACTCGTGAGGCAGAGGCAGGCGATCTCTGTGAGTTCAAGACCAGCCTGGCCTACAGAGTGAGTTCCAGGACAGCCAGAGCTACACAGAGAAACCCTGTCTCAAAGGAAGGAAGGAAAGAAGGAAGGAAGAAAAGAAGGAGAGAAGATGTTTCTGACTGTACTATTTCCTTACCTCAGTAGAAACCTGTGTGTGAATAAATACCCATAGAAATGATTAAGTAACCTCACAGTTAAAGAGGACATGCTCAAATCCCTTTTTCTGTTGGGTACATACAAACTAAAAGAGTTCCAGCATCCATGCCCTTGAAGGGAAGTCCCAGTCTTTCCTGATTGACATAGCCCTTCTTCTTAAATCCTGTACATTTAGCTACCTGAAATTCTCAGGACTTCTTGAGTGACTTTAACAGTTTCCCAAAATCCTTTCCCATACTTGCCTCATGCTCCCATGTTCATTGAAGAATTCCTGCTTGTTTTCCAACACTTAGTGTCCTTGGCAATCATTCGAAGTACTTTCCTTGCCTGGATACTCTCAAGTGCCCTCGGAGAGACTTTGCTTCAGGACTTGTTTCTTTTTTAGCCTTTACTAGTCTTGGAGAAAGAGAGAAAGAAAGGAAGGAAGGAAGAAAGAAAGAAAGAAAGAAAGAAAGAAAGAAAGAAAGAAAGGAGCAAGGAAAGAAAGAAACAAAGAAACGAAGAAAGAAAAAAGAAAGAAACGAAGAAAGATACAAAGAAAGAAAAAGAAACAGTGAAAGAAAGAAAGAGAAAGGAAGGAAAGAAGGGGAAGGGAGGAAGGAAAGAAGGAAGGAAGGAAGGAAGGAGAGCAAGCATTAACATTTAGTCCACCAACCATTCTGTTGAATAGGTGCAGCAATAAATGAGTTGAACTTTTCAGAAAATTATTCCCTATAGCTTAACGTCCATATGGAAAATTGAGAGGGGAATTCCCCATCATCTCTCCTAGCCAACGAGCCTTATATCTCACAGCCAATATTTAGCAAAATTAATTTTTCTCAAAAACTATTTTTTTTTGTTTTTGTTTTCGAGACAGGGTTTCTCTGTGTAGCCCTGGCTGTCCTGGAACTCACTCTGTAGATCAGGTTGGCCTCGAACTCAGAAATCCGCCTGCCTCTGCCTCCCAAGTCCTGGGATTAAAGGTGTGCGCCACCACCGCCCAGCTCTCAAAAACTATTTAATGGGGCTGAAGTTATGGTTCAGTGGTTGAGAGCATGTAATGCTCTTGCAGGATTTGGGTTCAGTTCCCAGTACCCATATAATGATTTACAATCACCCATAACTCCAGTTCCAGGGGCTCTGATGTTCTCTTCTCATACTAAGCACACACGTGGTACACACACACACACACACACACACACACACATACACATGCAAAACATACATAAAATAAATCTAAAAAATTATTATATATACATATATATGTATGTGTGTGCCAGATTCCCATGTTTCTGAGGTTTCTTACAATATTGTCCTAACAGCATTATCCAATAGTGAGGGGCTCCACTTTCCTTGAGTTGGTCTGTCTGCCTCTGCCATCTGTTGACTTTATAATCAGCTCAGTTTCTTTATCTGGTAAAATATAGGAAATAATAATGAGTTATATTGTGGAATTGCCAAGTTGAAGTTCAGTAAATGTTGACTGTTGCCACAGTGTCCTTGTGCAGAAGCCGTTAAGTAAATAAGCATTAAATGAATTCTAAATCTAGATTGGCCCTGTTCCTCTAATGAATATGGGGTTGGGGTAGGGCATTACAAGATGAGGAGTTGAAGGACCATATTAATGAATACATATTAAGGGTGTGTCTACTTTTGTTACCATTGGGCCCTGCTGTTTAGTATGTGCTCAGTTAATTATTTTGGATTGTGGAATTCACCATCTATCCCCCATAGTCCCCCATGACTCCCAGGTTTTTCTGCCCTGGGCAGATTTGGACTCCCACAGTGGTTCAGAACACTCTTTCCACAGCATTCTCCAGCTATCTATTGTCAGAAGCAGGATATGGGAAAACAGTTAATGTGACTGATGTTGAAGGAAAAGAAAAAGACATGAGAGGAAGTGACAGTTCAATAGGGACCAAAACTCTATCTGTAATATAATGGGAAATGATTCATCCACGCGGCATCTACCCAGAACGAAATGTTCTAGTATTTCAGAAAGTAGGAATGGTTTCTTTTAAAGAATAAACAAGTAACAACCTTGGTAGGTTCTAAGTAGAATAAAAATATGTTCTAAAAGGAAAGAGTCTATTGTCCAAATTCTTCCAGTTGCAGGTGGTTAGCACAATGTTAGGTAGCCAGCACAGGAAAGGGATTACAGGGGTTGGGAAGGTGGTTCCGTGGATGAGTTTGCTTGCAGCTCAAGCATGACGACCTCAGTTCCAATCTCAGCAGTCATACAAAAAGCTGGGCATGGCCACACATGCCTGGAACCCAGCTCTATGGGAGACAAAGACAGGAGGGTCACTGGGGCTTACTGGTGGCTAGTCTAGCTCCAGGTTCAGTGAAAGACTGTTTCAATAGTATAAGACAGCTTACATGCTCCTCTGACCACCACACTTACACACACAGAGACACACAAAGAGACACACATAAACACACTTATATGCACACACAACACATACACAGACATACACACAGACATACATAAACAACACTCACAGGCACACACACACGAAGGAGGGATTTTTACAGGCTCATGTAAATGTCACATTTAGCCAAGCATGGCGCCTCACATCTTTAATCCCAGCACTCTGGGAGGCAGAGGCAGGTGAATCTCTGTGAGTCCAAGGCCAGTCTGGTCTACAAAGTGAGTTCCAGGACAGCTAGGGCTACACAGAGAAACCCTGTCTTGAGAAACAAAAATAGCAAACAAACGAACAAAAGTCACATTTAAACATCTGTCTGGGTAACTTCCAAGCTGCCTTCAAGTGCATCTACCTCCCCCCTCAACATCCGAACCTCCCACACTCACACTTCTCTGATACTTGGTGTCTCTTCTGAGTTTTATTGCCTCCTCCTGCAGGCAAGTCCTTTCCACAAAGTACTAACGACCAAAGTCACCAATAATTCCAAATAAACAACATCCTAGCCCACTGACCAAACAGGAGTGATTAATTTTCCTTAGGAATGCTGACCAGAACAAGCCCACCCCCATCTCCTCACCTCTACCCTACTCTGTTACAGGCACCAGGGAGAACACACTCAGAGCTCTGGTCTCTGACCCCATACCTCCTCCATCTTCGTACCACTTCCTGCACTGGGAACAGCTTTTATACAGTTTCCTGGCAATGAGTGTTTCATCTGACTTTTGGTCACAAGCGTTTTGCCTGTTCCTAGAGCTTACGAGCCGTTTCTAATGTCAAACTTTTAATGAAGTCATTATACAATAATGTACCTGTGAGTCCTTCTTAATAATTGTCATCTCCAGTGTTGCTATATATTGAAACATAGTCACTCTTTTCATTTTATGGTACTTTTTAACAAGTTTCTCCTTAAGACAGTTCTCAGAAGGTGACTGGCAGGCATATGTCGAAATCAGCCCCAGCACCACCGCAACAGCACGGTGTCTTCCTCTGTGACAGCTGTCTTGGGTGCTCACTGGCTAGTTCGCAGTGCCAGTCCTCCGCTGCAGCCTGACTTTCTCACCTGCGCAGACAGGCACTCCCGGCACTGCCAGGCAGAGCGCCTAGCCTGCAAGCCGTGCTTACATTTCTAGAGCATCCCTCAAATGCTAGCTTTGCAATGTTGGTGGTTCGTGGGGAGGCTGAGGCAGAAGACTAGGAGTTCAGCCAGCCTCCATGAGAACGAAGTCCCTGTCTCAACTCTCCCCTCCACCCCACTCCACACACACACTACTGCCTTAATTACTGTAAGTATAGAATAGAGAGACTAACAAACACATCTTCAAAGTCATATACGTATACATTTACATATGCATATATTGAACACTGTCTGCTACTCCACTGAGATCCTCTCATTTTGTGTTGACAAAAAGGTCTCAGTAAATCTGAGGGACTTTCCTCATGAAAAGTAATCTATGATCAGAGTTGGTCCCTTTTGAAAAGTACTGTGTTTTCAAAGACACTCACAGAATTGCCCCCTCAATACTGAAGCCACAACAGATGTCTGGATACCACCCACAACCCTTCCACTTAGAATTCCCCGCAAGGGAGCCAAGCATTTGCACCCTTTTAAGTCTCCAGAGGTGATTCTAACACAAAGCCAGGATGCAGGAACCAAAAAGCCAACCAGTAATGAAGTATTAACGCCAGCTATTTTGAGCTCTCGATTTAACTTGAAAACAAACTCCACTGAGGGCTGGCTCTTCCTCTCTCTGCCTTAGGCCTCCTGCCACCCACTCCATGTCCTCTCCCAGCTCTGGGCCACTTTCTCTGACACTCTAGATCAATCTTAGGTCTTAATCCCAGCTTGGCCAGGAAAGGGTCCAGACTCTTGGGCTCCGCCGTCACCACCAGTTGTCTATTTATGAATTTCAGTCCCTCCCAAATCACACACGTTTGAAGACAAGTTTGAACTCGGCCTGGAGTTGGAAGGCACAGAGCCTGGTGCCTCCAGGACATCAGAAGGGCATGTGCAGAGGCAAGCAGGAGGCTGAAGCTGGCAAGGCTCTTCTGCTGTCACACACCCAGCAGGCTGGGTCTACGTTATGGCATGTACATATACCACGCCCCTGTCTAGGGTAGGACTCAGTATCTCCAAGTGGCAAGCAAAAATAGAGCTTTCTCATCAAGTGTCATATGTTCAACAGAGGCACCTTCGTCAGGAGTGTTACAAGAGGGGTGTGCCCCCAGTTTCCTCTGCTGCCTAGTTTTCTTGGACAAGTGTTAGCACACAGCCAGTATGTTATATGTCACACTGCATCCCCAATATGAAAGTTACCCTGAGATGTGTTCTCTGCTGGAAAGGACCATCCTGATGAGGTCTGACCCAGATGAGAGCCCTTTCTCTCTCCATGTTGCTCATGGTCATGAGATCTTTGCTTTTCAAATGAGATTATGCCCCTCAGAGTGGACATGTAGCATTTCCCTCTAGGCCAAGGCTGAGTAGTCTTCTGGTAATGAGCATTAATGTCCTCCACGGAGAAAGACGCTCTGAGTCACCTGAACTTGGGCCACTCATTCCCAGAGAGGCATCAGTAGAGCTAGCACCTCCCTGTAACTAATCTTGGGACTTGAAATTGGATCCTTGCCTGGGCTTGTTCCAGAGCAGTTCTCCCATCTTGCACTGAGCCATAACTTCCACGGCATGTCTGCCTTCCTCCAGCAGCCTCTCCAGTGCCTCCAAGGGCATCTCTTCCCACTCAGAGAAAAGGGCTCCTAATGCAGCCAGAGGGACTCCAGTCTTCAGTTCCTGGGGCTCAGAGAACAAGGGATCAGCGAGACACAGCCTTGTGCATATCAGAAAGTATCAATAGCCTCATGCAACCAACGCTGTGCCATTCACAGAGCCGTGTGCCCACGGACAAGATCCTAAAACTTTACATGGCACAGTCCTTTCACAGGGGGAGACATTAACACATGGTGAGGGGCACAGGGGCTGGGGGAGCCAACAAGCAACGGCACAGTGAATTGGAGGAGACTGCTTCTAAAAACATAGGAAGCTGAGGTTGGCTTTTATTCCAAGATACAATAATTGATTATCTAAAAATTAATTTTTAGATGACAGAAGATAATGGGGGAAGGACAGAGAAGTTCGAGTTTTTCTGGCTTATAAGAACGCATCAGGTTTGAGGAACCGAAAGGTAAAGACCAAAAGTCCCTCTTCATCAGCTGGCTCATTTGGGAAAGTTGCCTCACCACTGTGAACTTTAAATTTTCTTCCCTGAAAAACAGATCCACTAGGAGCTATCGTGAAAATTAGTGAAATAAAGCAGACGACCCAGTCAAAGTGGCACCGACGTGTGTTACTTCCTGCTTTTCCGTCTTTATCCATCCACGGCCTTCTTAACCACATTCGCACTTTGATACTTCCTTATCATCCATGCACTCACCGTCCTCCCCCCCCCCCCCCCCC
>JADRCD010230381.1:17253-34657 GCA_019843815.1 Montemys delectorum
AATATCCCCCTTCCTATTTAGGTTTCCTAACCTAAACAAACATATATGCACTTAAATATAAGTTGCACATATAATAGAATGTGTGTATTTGTCTTTCTGAATCCAACTTACTTCATGTAACATAATGATCTCCGATTCCAACAATTTTCCTGCTGCTGATGTGATTTCATTTTTCTTTATAGCTGAAAAAAAAATCCCACTGTGTACATGGACCCCACTGTCTTTGTCCTCTCACACTGACAGACTCATAACTTGGATGGATTGCTTGGCTATTGTGACTACTGCAGTAAAGACACAGATAGACAAGTATGATACGGTATACTGGCTCAGCAGCTGGTGCATTGATTCAGCAGCCTTCTCACATAGAGTTTTAGCCAGGACAGCTGTTTTTAGGGTTTTGAGGAACCACCACACTGATTTCTATTTTGAATGCACAAGTTTACATTCCCATCAGTGGTCAATGAGAGTTCTTCCATCTCATTTTGATGAGTGTGAGAAGATATCTCAAATTAGTTTGTTTGCTTTTATCCAGTGGATAGAAATAGTGAAATACTTTTCAAGATTTTTTTTAATTAATCATTTTATTCGTTTACATTTCAAATGATATCCCCCTTCCCCATCACCTCTCCACAACTCCCCCACCCCATCTCCCCTCCCCACTCCCCTTTATCTCTGTGAGAGTGCTCTTCCACCCACTTACCCACTCCTGCCTCACTACTCCAATATCCCCCTACGCTGGGGCATAGAGCCTCCACAGGACCAAGGGCCTCCCCTCCCACTGATGTCAGATAAGGCCATCCTCTGCTGCATATGTATCTGGAGCCATGGATCCCTCCATGTATACTCCTTGGTTGGTGGTTTAGTCCCGGGGAGCTCTGGGTGGTCTGATCAGTTGATATTGTTCTTCCTATGGGGTTGCAAATCCCCTTCAGCTCCTTCAGTCCCTCCCCTAACTTTTCCATTGGGGTCCCCTGGCTCAGTCTGATGGTTGGCTGTGAGTATCTGCATCTGTATTGCTCAGGTGCTGGTAGAACCTCTCAGGGAACAGCCAGACCAGGCTCCTGTCAGCAAGCACTTCTTGGCATCAGCAATAGTGGTGGGGTTTGGTGTCTGCAAATAGTACAGATCCCTAGGTGGGGCGGTCTATGGATGGCTTTTCCGTCAGTCTCTGTTCCATTTTCTGTCCCTGTCTTTCCTTTGGACAGGAACATTTCTGGGTTAAAAATTTTGAGATGGGTGGGTGGCCATCCCTCAACTGGGGGCCGTGCCTGTCTACTGGAGACGCTCTCTACAGGTTTTATCTTCCCTTCGTTGGGTATTTTGGCTAAAGTCATCCCCACTGGGCTCTGGGAGCTTCTCACTTCCCTGGTGTCTGAGACTTGTGGCTACCCTCAGTTCCCCACCCCCCACTGTTACATATTTCTATTCAATTCCCTGACCTTCTGTGCTTCCTTTAAGTTCTTATTTTGTGAACTATAAGCCATTTCTTGGTTGTGTTATCTCATTGTGGTGTTTAATTTTTGCAGTGTATACAATCTCAGTTACGGCTTTCCTTTCTTGACACAGCTGTAGTGTAGCCTATATTTGAACCTATGCACTGCCGAGGTCCCTGGGGACCCTCAGTGCTTGGGGCTGCTACTGTATTTGCTTGCTAATGTACTGTCCTCCCTCTACTAGAAAGCAACCACAAAGAAGGCAAGCCTTTCTCTGTCCCCTTCTGCTTAATTTCCAGTTACTAGTATAGGGCTTGAGCCTTAGTGACAACCACCCAAAAAAATAACAAACAAACAAAAAAACAAACAAAAAAAGAGAAAACCACTTGACTAGTGACAGAAAGGAGTTTTCTCATCTGTCTCCTTCATCTTTATCGTTTAAGACACAGTACACGTCTTGCAATTTTTTTTCCTCTTTTTGTTTTGTGAGATGGAGTGGTTGAGTGGGTGTCTCACTATTAGCCCAGGTTGGCCCCAAACCCACCATCTCAGCTTTCTAAACATTGGGATGGCAGGCGTGTACCAGCATGCCATACCATCCTGGATTTGTACTTTGTAAAGACTATGCTTGCGTTTCTAAAACTGTGTATACATATCAACCTGGAACAGTGTACACTGTGATAGTAAGTGCTATATTTATAGCATGCAGAAGATATCAAAATGAAGACACCGTGTATGAGATCACGGTTCTAGCTGATTTGGAGTTTTGTTGTATTTCATTTGAGGGGCCCATTTCTTTGTTTGTTTTCTCTCTCTCTCTCTCTCTCTTCACCTTGTTTTTGGTGTTCAGTAGTTGTTTTACAGGTGTTTGTTTTTTGTCTCCCGTACTGAGAATAAATCCTGAGGCCTCCAAGCCCTAGAGACTTATTCCACCCCTTAGGGACTCTCCCAGCCTCCCTCTCTTGCTCCTCCCCGTCCCCTTTATTGCTTTCTATATGAAGGGTAGATAATGCAAAAACCACAAAAGCCAATTGCATCCTCAGACAGGTGAACTGGACTGAACGGAAGGGGACTTTGATATTAAAGGAATAGCAGGTTTACATATGGAGAAAGTGATGCTAAGCAATCTGTTCAAGGTCAAGCAGCCCACAGACTGCTGAGCCAGATGGGGAAGCCAGAGCAAGGACATTCAGATATCAAGCCCTTTCCTGCATACAGGGTCCAGCTTGATTTCCCAGCAGATCCTGTCGCTGTCAGCAGAACTCAGTCTCCTCCGCTGAAGAAGCTGCCATTGTCCTTAGAACGACAATGCTCCCCAGAGGACGGGGCCACCGCCTTGTCCGTTAGCGCTGCACTTGTGAGAGTTAGTTCACCATAAGAGCATGCCAGTCCCCTTTCCCTAGGTTATAAATAAGCTCTTGACCTCAGAGACCTCAGTGGCTTCTCTGTTCGTGTGTTGGCTACTGCTCCCTGCGGCTTCTTGACCCAGCATCCAGGATGAAGGACAGGGGACATGTGGGACCTGGGGTGGAGGGTAAGAAGGGCACCATCACCTTTCCACAGTCTTAGAAGAACTGGCCCAGAACCTCTCCGCACATCCAGCTCACATGGCTTCCTCTTGCTCTGATGCCAGAGTGAGTTACGTGACCGATGGGTGACCAGGCCTGTCATTAGCTGTGTCCCTGCAGACAGGGCACGTCTATAGATAGCACAGCCACAGGCCGTGCTACAGGGGTGGTGGCACGAAAGCAGTATGCCACAGGTGACACGTGCTCTGCTTTTTCTCATTGGCAGGTGGGGTTTCTCTCCCATTGCCAGCAAACATACTATTAATAACTTGCCTTTTGCCATTGGCACGTTATTTCTTTAAGAGGCGCAGGCTGAGGGAGGAGGTCTTAAATATCCACCCCACCCCACCCCAAACTTCCCAGAAACTGCTAATCTGCGTGTGGGGGAGTGGGTAGCAAATAAACAAGCATCCCGGTGACCCTTTCTGATGTCCTTGGTCCCCCCAAGATAACCAGGACCACACCAAGATGATGTAAATATATTCTCTTGGACTGCACTTAGATGACAAGAATGAACGGTACCAGTGCCCAGGCTGGCTTCGCCTTCCCACTGTAGGCTGCACTGTTAAGTGGAGGGAACCTCACTTTGAAGCACCCATATCTACTGAGATATTTTGAAGGTCTTTGGGTGAATGAACATCTGCAGTTACTGGGCCCCACAAACTACGTGGCCAGCCTAGCTAGGAATAGATTATTCCTACCTGGAACATTTTCCCTGACACCTCTAGTGATGCCCAGGCACTTCTCCATTGTGCCCTCGTCTGGCCTTGTGATTCTGGCCATCAACACCTCCACACTGGAATATATCTCTATATTCTTTTCCTCTAGTTCACAGGTTCCTTGAAAGCAGAAGCAAAGAGTAGGTTATCGTTGCATTTCCTATAGTGGATGAGTAAATGATTGTCTAACACTGGGCAGGATCTTCATAAAGTTTCCAGTCCTGTAACATTGCTTTCTAACTTCGAAGAAGACGAACTGCTAAGCCAGGCGTAGTACACGGAGCCCATAATCCCAAAGTTTAGAGGTGGAGGCGGGAGGATCAAGAGTTCTCGGCCAATCTCAACCTGAGCTAGCTTATGAGAACCTGTTGACAGAGAGACAGAGACAGACACAGAGACAGACACAGAGACAGAGACAGACAGACAGACAGACAGACAGACAGACAGACAGACAGACAGACAATAACAGCAAATGCTCAACTACACCACAATGTTCTTCCTGGAGCCCTGTGGCAGATATTACCCAATAAATGGACTGAGTGACATCTGATAGAGCAAAGTCCTCTTCACACACCTTCCAACCACTGTGACTGTCCCCAAAGGGACACAGGTAGGAGCTGCAAGCTCAGGTCACTGGATCTGTTCCCAGGCTCACAACTCTCCTCCCATGGAGTATAGAAAATCGTACCTAGCCGTTCCTTGATTTTCATACTTGAAGGTTCCGAGCTCTGCCAGAAGCACAAGAGAAGGGACAAACAAAAATTAGCATGTTCCAAAAGAGAAACCAGAAATTTACACATCATACATTATTCAGATCCAACACAGGCATTAATGCCTCTATTTGCAACTAATCAAGTCGTTCTGATGCACAGTGAATAGTAAATACAGAATAAATTTCAACAAGCCATAAAAGGACCTGCAGCTCTCTGGGTGCTCTTATCTCTGAATGAAAATAAACCAGGAGTGTGAGGCACATGCTCTGAGAAGAATGCTGGGCAGCTAACCAGAAACAAATGGAGAGGAATTCCTACAATGTTAGCACTGCTCAGATAGCCGGAGGTGGCATGGTTTCACACACACACACACATACGCGCGCGCGCGCGCGCGCGCACACACACACACACACACACACACACACAGGCTTGGGGTCTCAATGCTCCTGAGTTCAAATTCTGACTGTAATTTGCTAGCAGCGTATGTTTGAGGTACTTATGAAAATGTCTCTGAGTCTGTTCCCTTGTACTTTAGCAACAGGTAGTGTCACTGACCACCTCACAGGCTTCTTGAAAGTGAGGAGAACATACCTGTGCACAGCACATAGCCCAGAGCCTGGGAACCTCAGGCAGCAGCTTCTGAATATATGGTTCTAGTGACCAGATTCCCAGAGAACTCTGCATTTACTCCTCTCTCACACATCCTAGTCTCTTCTTCCTCAGACCCACCAGATTAATCTCTAACTAACAAAGACATTGATCCCAAGCCACAGTGGCCAATAAAATATCTTGGCAAAGAAAGGCGCAGAACCTATGGGTTTCTTTACTAACAGAGAGAAGTCTACGTACTTTAGAACTAAGTGGTGAATGAATGTATGCAAAGTTTGCGATAGCTGCTATCACTCAGTCATCAAAAGAAGTCAAGTGAATAAAGAAACCTTGCTTTGCCCTACTGGGGAAACAATGAATGGCGCCCAAAGAGGCACCTGGGGGGTGGGGGGAATGATCTTAGACTCATCCCAAAGGACTGTTCTTTGTGACACTGTCTCTCCCTACTAGCCTTAATGTTCCTCCCAAAATCTTCAAATACATATACCAAATATTTTTCGTGTAATCTAGGGAGTAAAAAAACCTTAAACACAACAGTTACCAGCAACTGCCTTGACCAAAGTAACCAGATAGTTCCCCAAACCTTGACTTTGTGTAAAATTGTGTAGATAATCAATGGAATGTCAGTATTTTAGCAATGTTGCAAACTAAGTTTAAGTGTTATGAATAAGCATCCACTGAGTGACCATTCTATGTGGGTGTGAACTGCCACAGCAATGTCAGGCCCGACACTAAATGTTCTAGCTGTAGTTTTACTCAACTCTAGAAAGTCCCAAGCCTGCAGACCTGAGCCTCCCATTAGGATGGGAGAGGCAGAAAGGTCAACATCAAAAGGGTTTGATTTCCAGTGTCAAGTCTTTGCTCGGTCAGGCAGGCTCAGACATCATTTCCTCTCAGAAGCTCTAAATTTTCTAAGCAGTTAAAATGGAATAAGTAAACCCTTTGTTTATTTTAGGAGTTTTTGCACGTTTGGATGAAACTATGAGGCATAATTTTATTTAACGTTGCAGAAATAAGAAACAAAAATAAACTGGGACTCCTATGTCACATTCAAATACTACAGTACAAGGGCAGGGGGGTGTGGCTCAATGGCACGGTGCTTGCCCAGCCCTGGGAATAAGTAAATAAATGAGATATATTAAGGACCTTAACCTGAGGCCCACAGATGGAGTGTTGCCATGTCTAACACTACATGCAAAAATACATGCATGTATTTGAGGACGTTTTTCTGGTCAGAGTTTTCATTAGTTTCTGGAGAGAAGCCTTAGTTTCTCTCTGCACCCCTCCCACCACGTCTCTTCTGACTGATCCTCCCTAAATTCCATCATGGCTTTCTCCCCAGTTGTGACTCTACTGTAAGCGTACATGCTTACTGTAACCTTCCTTGTCACCAGCTCTGCTGGCTTCTTTGTTTACATTCTGGCTTTGTTGTCTTGCTCTAAGTATCTCTCTATAGTCAAAGAGTGGATGGGTTGGTTTTTAATTAAAATTCTGACAGTTTAATGCATATTCCTTAGCAAGAGGCCCTTTATATCCGCTGTTAAGTTTGATTCACATAAAGCTCTCTCTTCCCCCGATTCCCCAGTCGAACAGCTCACAATTTATCCCAGCACCGTTAGTGAACAGTTCGTTTCCTTAGCCAGTTTATAACATTCTGACTCTTCACATACATTTGGCCAGCTTTGAACTCAATATTGCTTCCAATTCTCAGTGTGTCTTTGGGGCTAAGACCACATTGTATAACTACCATATTGAGTTTCTTTTTAAAAAAAAATATTTATTTATTTATTATATGTAAGTGCACTGTAGCTGTCTTCAGACGCACCAGAAGAAGGCATCAGAGCCATGTGGTTGCTGGGATCCAAACTCAGGGCCTTCGGAAGAGCAGTCAGTGCTCTTAACCACTGAGCCATCTCTCCAGCCCATAATGAGTTTCTTTACTTGTTTTCTAAAGTGCAGGGGATTGAACACAGGGCTTCAAACTGCTTAGCAAGAACTACTGCTGGCTGCACCCTCAATCTAATGCAGCTTTCACAATCCCAGAAAACCTCAAGACTCACTGACTCCTACTCTGGGTTCCCCGGACACCCTATTAACAGTTAGGATTAACAATTTCATGCCCACCCCCACCTCCAACCCTAACTTCCTGGTCTGGCCCCTTCTTCGCTTCCTTCTCCTTAGCACATGTCATCAATATTTACCTCGTAGATTTTCTTGTTTGTTGGCATGTTGTGTGTGTCTCCAAGCTACATTTAAGTTCCATGAGAAACCAAATCTGGGTCTATTTGGTTGATTTTTGTATCCCGAATCGTAAAATACTGCCACATTCATAGGAACATCTCTCCGTATTTGGTGAGTCACTGACTGTTTGGGAGAGGCACGCCTCCATGCTGCCACTGTCCCTCCCTCTGAACGTCCACTGACTTCTTTTTGCACAGGCTTCTTCTACTAGGCAATCAATTTCACAAGTTCAAATCAATATCGATAGGGTTTTTAATTCCACTAATGTTGCTGATCAGATTCTTCCAGAAAGAATGGAAGCTGTTACAGTATCAAATTCTCCCAAATAAAAGCCATTCTGGTCAGACCTAGGGAGTGGTGCACGTCTTCAATCCTAGCACTTAGGAAGCAGAGGCAGGAGGATCTCTGTGACTTCCAGGCCATCCTGGTCTACACAGTGAGTTTCAGAACAGCCAGGGTTACATAGTGGGACCCTGTTTTGAAATTTAGAAATAAAAAAAAAGAGAGAGAGCTAGTCACACATTCAAGTCTTTTCTTATGCCCTCAGTATGGTTTAACTACTTCCTCACTGAGGACCTATGTATTTTATAATATGATTATTTATAATTATTTTGTTTCCAGTTATTGACACATTCGTTTCTGTCTGCTGTCTTTACTAAACACTATTCTACAAGCTTTGTCTCAGAATGCTCTTTCCCTTTATGCAGTTTGTTCTTATAACAATGAAATTCTGTTTTCCTATAAATTATCATTTTGAAGGCTGAGGCTATAACTCAGCTGATAAACACTTGCCTGGTACCTACAGGATCCTGGTTCAATCCCCAGTATTGTAAAAACAAAATAAATAATAGCAATTGTAGTTACAAAAGCTATCATTTCTGACATTTTCATTTTTAACATGCCTACTTACTAAGAAGTTAACTTTTTCAAAAGTAAATTCACCTTCTGTTTCTAAGCATATTTGTTGCTACATTTCCAGTCTTACAAAATAAACCATCATGTCCCCTGAAGAGGTCATGGCTATTCTTCCTGCTCCTCCCAAGGTACACAGCCTTGGTTTGCCCCTGGTCCAGTTGCCTAGTGAAATCTCTATGGACATGTGTTTGCATTTCTAGACATTAGCTCCACTGTACAGTCAGGAGAGTAGTAATAATATGTTTTATGTTTTCCCCACAGGTCTCACTGTGTAACCCTGGCTGGCCTGGAATCCCTAGATAGACCAGGCTGGCTTGCAGCTCTCAGAGATCTGCCTGTCTCTGCCTCCGGAGTGCTAGAATACTTGCCTGTGCAGTATGTCAGAAATTTTAATCTAAGGGAGTTAAAACACTTGATAAAGTTCAGCTGACAGCGGCATATAATGGATGCAAAGAGATTTTAAGAAAATACTGATTTCCCCCTTTCCTTGTAGATTGTTGTGAAACTGATAAAGAAAAAGGTTTACACTAGACTATATTTAGGAAGCTGATAAATCCTAAATATCTGCTATTGCTGAATCTTAACTGAAAACAAACAAAAAACAAAAAACGAAAACAAAACAAACAAAGGGCCTCCTTTCTCCATGGAAAGCTAAGAAACATCAAATCTCCCTCTAGGCTGCCTCCAGTTTACCATCTGAACACAGGTTACAATAGGTTCGAGGTCAATTTGCATGTCTATGGACTAAAATAAGGTTGCATAAATATGTCTTTAAAACCAAATTAAAAAGAAAAAATTGGCTTCCTCGGCTCCCTGGAAGTTTCTTCATTGCTACTTGACACATCAATTTTCTAGGAAATTATCTCTGATAAAATGCTCATGGCTTCTGATCTTATGAAAGCACTTTCCTAGACATTTAAAGAACTAAGATGTGTTTGAAAAGTCACTTACAGCACTCCTGTGTGTGAGGAAGCCAGGATGGCATCGGGTCTTCCGTGACACGGACTCACATTCCGATCACTGGAAGCTGGGCACACCCATTCACAAGTGTCAAGAGCACGCCAAACCACAGAGGAAGGAATAGCTGAATGGAGCTGATAACAGGCAGGCCTGAGGACGAAGCACAGGGACCCATTACAAGCAATTGAAAAGTTCCATGGGGGGAGGGGAAAATGGCACAGCAGGAAATTCCTAATCAGTTGTGTAATCACTTACACAAACGGGTTGGCAGCTAAGTGCATTTTTATGATTCTGCTTCTGCCCGACGCTTATGGCCTCTTCAGATATGTCATCTGGCACATGTATGATAGCTTCGTTCGAACTCCATCTAATGGTATGACTCAATAAACCGTAGCTTCATCTTGATCATCTGGAAACGTTCTTGGCCTTTGCAAAGTGGAAAAAGAGGTTAACAACAAAAAGACTGGAGGAAATTTGCTTTAAGTTAGTCCTCAGGGAAATCATTAGGTCGAGGATTCGATAAACCATGCTGTAATTTGCTACGATGTAGGTAAGAGATTCGGGGGTGGATGTCTAGAAGTGTAAATTAAGTCCATGCCTGTCAACATGACTCTGGGAGGGAAGAGCAGAAGGTGATACATCATACAGACGTGATTCATAAATGAATCTGTGTGTGTGAAAATTCTGCCTGAGATGTTTTACTTACACGCGCTTACAGGCTTTCACTTCCTGTTTACAACATTACTGTAGAGTGTGGCACCCATGCTCCAAGTCAGAAAACTTTGTTTCTAAGAGACCCAATTACAACCCATGCCCTCACGCTACCTGGGCAGAACTGGATTTAGGGACTCCTGGTTCCACCACCTTCTATTACACAACACTGAGCAAGATCCTCTGTGGATCTCATTTCCCTCAGTGAGCAAATGAGAGAGTTGCCCTGCCACACACACACACACACACACACACACACACACACACCCCTTCCAGCCTTCCCTACCCAACACCCCTTCCAGAGCTACCAGAGCCTGTAGCCAGCAAAGCACAGCCCCAGAGGCAGCTGCTTGCGTTAACTCAACCAATAGTTAGACCAATAAGGGAAAGTGCCAGGATGGGTTTCCAAACAATTTCCTGGGACACGTTGTTTTCAAATGGTGGCTGATGCAATCCTGAGTCGCATTTTCCGAGCAAGGCTGTCAATGAATCACTTCCTTCACGACCGGGCAGGGCAGCTCCCCACCCTGCCGTATCTTAACTATACTATACTGCAGGTAAGCGCGCAACTGGCATTGTTCCGAATGTCACATTCGGAAGTCTAAGATGCCCTCTCTGCAGTATAATGCACACGGTACAGGGAATGTGGTTGTTGACACTGAGTGTCAGCTCTGGTTGCTCTGGTGACAGCTCTGTGTCCCCAGACTGAGACGCGGGACTCCTTTAGACATGTTCACACTTTTCTTGTCAACTAAACTCAGTTTTCAAATTAAATTTTGTAAGGAACTCTATAAAGCAGCAGGCAACAAAGTAACATCTCATCGGAGCGCTTTACAGGCCCGAGTCTGTATTTATCATACACTACCTAAGGAAGTTTTAAGGAACATGGAGAACGTAAGACCGGCGGTTATTCGGGGATAGCTGGTGCAGTGATGTCCTTTCGTTTGTCCCCCACCAGCTCTGGAACAACTGATTAACCAGCAACTGCGTAAGAGAACAGTTTTTGTTTGCATTCGTGCCTTGCGTGGAGCTGTCTGTGACTTTGGTTGGTTGGTTTTGTGGTGTGTGCTTATGTTCAACAGTTTACATCACTTTTGCAATCAGGCAGGTACACAGAGAGACCACGTTGAGTGTGCACACAGACAAGTTAGCCGGACACTGCATCGTCACCACTATTTGCTTGTTTCAGCCATGGAGACCTACAGATAAAATGATGGCTTAGTCGAAGAACTCAAGAGACCATGTGGGAAAGCTACCACAAATGGTGAGGTGTAATCCAGCATAACACCTGACTGTCAAACTATGGAGACATCAATAATCCCTGTGCATGTCAACAACCAGAAGATAGAACAGGGCGGGCCAGAGAGACAGAGCTCAACACAGAAAGGCCTTTGCCTCCAGGCCTAACGATCTAAGCTCCAAGCACACTTACGCTGATTCCCAGGGCCTAGATGGTGGAAGGACAGACAGACAGACAGACACACACACACACACACACACAGACAGACAGAGACAGAGACAGAGACAGATGTTCACAAAGACAGCAAGACAAACAACAATCCTCTTTAAAAAGTCTCAAGAGAATAGAAAGTGTTGTCATGGCTTTGTTTTAAAAGACTCAGCATCTCAAGACAATGATTCTTTTAAAGTTAATTTTAAAATAGTTTGCACCACCACCACCACCACCAACAACAACAACAACAACAACAACACGTTCTAATAGGATTTCTTTCAGTTTGGACAGACTCCTTTGTAAGACCATAGTAAATGGGCAATAAGAGCCAGGCTGAAACACGTCAAAGGAAACAATAGCTGTGTAAGGAAGGGCTGGGGATGTGGACTGAAACTTTAAGAGGAGAAGAAAGAGGGCCGAGAACAGGATCTTCTCCAGACAGCTCCCAGGGACTGGCTGCTTGACTAGGAAATGAAACCAGATGCCTTTTCGTTATTCTAGAACACTACAGCGATTACTCAGCAATTAGGCGCACTTGCTGCTCTTACAGAAGACCCAGGGTTCGGTTCCCGGCATGACTCACAACCACCTGAACTCCAGTTACAGGGGTGGGACGCCCTCTTCTGGTCCCTAAAGGCACTTCAGGCGTGTGCTGCACATCCACACGTGGAAGCAAAGCACCCATACACATAAAATTGTCTTCACACACAGACACAATTAAAATGATAAATGATTTTAATATGGAGATGTTACTTGAAATTCGTAATGTTTTTCTACTCTGGAAACATAAGGAAAATGTTGCATTTCAATATTTAGGATCCATTTGTAGGTGCTGGGCTAATTATCGTAACCTAGAATTAGTTATATCCCTGCCACCGAAAACAGTGATCTATTTGGAAAGCTTCATACTAGAAACATGGGGCAATCATGGCTTTCAAAAGCACTTAACATGGGGATAAAGATATGGCTCAGTGGATAAAGCTCTTGCCACAGTGGGTCTCAGAACTCAGGCTAAAACAGGGAAGGTGTAGAAGCTACTGTAAGTCCAGCACTTGGAAGGTAGATGCAGAGAACCCTGAGAAGGCTGGCTAGGTGGATCAGCTAGGTTCAGCAAAAGTCCTTTCCTCAATAAATAGAGAGTGATTAAGGAAGACACCGACTCTAGCTTTGGTCCTCCACACATGTATCTACATGTGCACACAGGCACACACACATGCACAGGCAAACAAAAAGGTTCAAATTAAGCCCTAACACTTGGTCTAACATTGGGGGAAGAAGGAGCTACAGTTTGTGTAACTATGCCCTAGCAAATATTAAAATACAATTACATTATTATCTTTCCTTTCCTCTTCTCCCATTTGTTTCAATAAAATAGGAGCTATAAAGTATAATGTAATGCCTGCCATACAGAGGCATATATACTGAACAAATAATAACTAATAGAGATACTTGGTGAGTTATCTCTTGGAGACCTAATGACATGATATTTTAAAATTATGTTAATTTAGGCTTTTTAAAGTTAACTGTTACTATTTTTAATTCCATTTTTTTTTAACACTGAAGTCATAAAGACAAGTGCCAAAAGGTTTTAATACGGCCGGGCAGTGGTGGCACATGCCTTTAATCCCAGCACTTGGGAGGCAGAGGCAGGCAGATTTCTGAGTTCGAGGCCAGCCTGGTTTACAGAGTGAGTTCCAGGACAGCCAGGGCTACACAGAGAAACCCTGTCTCAAAAAAAAAAAAAAGTTTTAATACAGAAAGTAATCAGAAAAGGAAATCCATTGCGTAATATCAAATACAGACAGCTGTGGTTTCTAACTGTTCTCCTGTGCTTGGGCAGCCATGAGTCTCAACTGCTACCTCGCTGTAATTCTAGCAGGAGAGCCGAATAGCTCTCAGTGGAGGATGGAGTAGGAGAAAGAGCAACAGAATATCACATAGTCATTATTTAAAAAAAAATATATAGATAAGGGATGGTGGGATGTCTCAGCGGTTAAGAACACTAACTGCCCCTGCAGTGGGTCTGGGTTCATTCCCAGGCACCCACAACAGTGGCTCAGAGCCGTATGCAAATTTAAGATATAAGTTTGAAACGAATAAATTCCTCTTTATTTCTGATGAAAATACCTTACTCCAACCCTGACCTTTGGGGACTATCAAGTTTTGGAAATCTTTGAAACATTAGTAAAAACTGAAACCTCTGCTCGGCAAGATACATATAGACATATATATTAAAACACAGGAGAGTCTGAAGAGATGGCTCAGTAGATAAGGCACTGAGGCTTCTTCCAGAGGACCCGAGTTTAACTCCTAGCACCGCAGAGCAGTTCAAACTGTCTGTAATTCCAGCCCCAGGGGGTCCGGCCAAGCATGCAGTTGGTGCACAGACATAAATGCAGACAAAACACCCATACTCATAAAATCAATTAATTAAAAATTTTAAAATGTAAGTGTATAAACTCTAGATTTAATGTGACTGCAGCATGACAAAATCTGATAGGACCTGTGCTGGCTAGTTTCATGTCAACTTGACACAAGCTGGAATTAATCTGAAAGCAGAGAACCTCAATAGAGAAAGTGCCTCCATAAGATTGGGCTGTAGGCAAGCTTTTAGGGCATTTTCATAGTGATTGGTGGGGGAGGCCCCATTGTGAGTGACGCTGTCCCTGGGCTGGTGGTCCTGGGTTCTATAAGAAAGCAGGCTGAGCAAGGCAAATTAGTAGGCCAGAAAGCACCCCTCCTCCACGGCCTCTGCCTCAGCATCTCCTTCCGGGTTCCTGCCCTGTTTGAGTTCCTGCCTGGCTTCCATCCATGGACTGTGATATGTCAGCTGAATAAATCCTTTCCTCTCCAAGTTGCTTTGATCATGGTGTTTCATCCCAGCAAGAGAAACCCTGACTAAGACAGGACCTTGGCCCCAAGGGCTTACATGATTCTACTTATGAAGATATAGTCAGGATGGTAATATACGCTGGTAAAGGGCTCACCTCACACGCACCAAGCCCAGGGTTTAATTTTCAGCACTACAAAAAACACTGCATGGTGACATATACCTATAATCTCAGTGCTGGGGGAGGGGAGGCGAGAGAAGCAGCAGTTCAGGTCAGCCTGGGCTACAGTGAGTTTCAGGTCAGCCTGGGCTACAGTGAGTTTCAGGTCAGCCTGGGCTACAGTGAGTTTCAGGGCAGCCTAGTGTAACAGTCCTGCCTCCAAAAAAGGAAGAAAGGGAAAGGAAAGGAAAAGAAAGGAAAGGAAAGGAAAGGAAAGAAAGAAAAATAAAGAAAAGGGAAAAAAGAGACAAAGAAAAATGATAATCAGAACTAATACATGTGACATTCTTTAACCAAACAAGAGTCTAACTCTCAGGAGACTAAAAAACTTGACTAAACTCATGTAGCTCCTAGTCAAATTCCAAAATGTGGATGAGGTAGCTAGCTATATACTTAGCAGTAGAGTGAGTGCTTAGCACTGGCAAGGCCCAAGTTTAGCCCTCCAGCTTTAACTGGATATGTACATGTATATATTATGTATTTTTAAATTATACATAAATATATGTTATATATTATATTATAAATATATATTGAGGTGGGGAAAAACATCTGTAAATGATTCAAATGGAACAATTAGAAAAAACAAAACATAGATTCTATCCAAAGTCACATTGTAGACTCACTTGGTTTTTGGGCATAACCATACCTGCTGCTCATGGAGGACAATGAATCATTATGCCTCTCTCCACTTTCATGGTTCAGAACAGCACAGAGCTCCTGTAGAGGAACACAATGACAATGACGACAACTCAGTCACTAACACTCACTGTGTGTAGTAGGTAGGATACCACTGCACTGTATTCCTCATCTTTCTGTGAGTCTGAATTTTTCCCATATAAAAAGTTAAAGAAAAAACTCCTTTAACCCTCATCGAACAAGTGATATCTACCACTAAGAATCCCATATCCCCCTATTTTACCAAACTGATTGGTAACTCTATTCTTGGACGCTAGGTCTTGATAGACTTCTTCTAGAGTATATGGGGCAGAGATGCTGTCTCTGCCTGGCCCGATGCTTCCTCAGTCTTTGTCTAACCCAGTGCTTCTCAACCTTCCTAACACTGCGACCCTTTAATACAGTTTTTTAATACAGTTCCTCATGTTGTCCTGACTCCAACCATAAAATTATTTTCATCGCTGCCTCATAACTGTAATTTTGCTACTGTCAATGAATTATAATATAAATATCTGATATGTGTTATGTCTGATATGTGACCCCTGTGAAAGGGTCATTCAACCCCTCCCAAGGGGTCATGACCCACAGGTTAAGAGCCAATGGTCTAAACTATGAATTTGTAAAGGTGGGATTGATATTGACCGCCTTTGTACAGAAACACAAGTAGGAGAGTCAATAACCTGAAAGAATCCAAGACTTTGGACCAGTTTGCTGAGCTTCAGGACCTACTGTGTTACTCTGCAGACCTACTGTGTTATGCTACAACTGAGTAGCTAATTATATGGAAGGATGAAAAAAGTCAAAAGCAATTCCTAGGTTTGTGTGGGCCTGCCGGAAGCCTGAACTCCCAACAAATAACAGGCGACTCTAATACCAAGAGAAACCCAAGATCAGAAGCAGAGGGAAGCGCATGCAAACAAATCCCAAGGAGGACATGATTTCACTCAACCCTCTGCATTAGTTACTTGTCTCACGCTGTGATAAAGCACGTTAACTAAGGCATAAAGAAGGAAGGGCTCGCTTGCTTTATGGTCCCAAAAGGAGAAGAGTCTATCATGGCGGCAAGGCAAGAATGTAGGCAGACATGGAGGCAAGAGCTGGAAACTGAACACTCACCTCTTAACCACAAGCATGGAGCGCAAAGATTGAACCGGAAGTAAGGAGAGACTATTACCTCAAAGCCCACCCCCAGTGATGCACTTCCTCCGGAAAAGCTGGACCACCTGAAGCGCCCCAAACAGCATGACCAACTGGGAACCACATGTTCAAATTCTCGTGCCTATGGGGGACATTACTTATTCATCCCTGCCCCAAACATTGTACTGCCAACAGAACATTTAAAAAGACAAGAATGCAAAATCAAGATTCTCTGGGTGCTGTGCAAAGAAGCCTTCAGCCCCAAATAAACACCTGTACTAATAAATGTTCGCCAGAGGCACGGAGTTGCACAGCGCAAACGCTCGCTCGTTGTTTAGCACAAAGGAAACAAGGTCAGTCGTTCCCTCTCCATGCTGTGCTTTCGTCTGGTGATGCCCTCGATTTGGCAGTAGCCCTCATGCTGTCTTTGCTGAAAACTGTACAAATGAACCTGCAAACTGACTGGAGCTGGGAAGAGACGGAGCATCCAGGTCTGTGACCGCGGCAGCAGCGCGTACCGGCCAGTGGGTTATTACTTTTCACGCCGGTTTATTTTCCAGAGGATCAAGCAGGTTCAGAGAAAATGGTCTTTCACCCTGACCTTCTCCCCAAGACTGGACAGGTATGACACACTGAAATGGTACAGAAGTAGAGACAAGTGCCAAGGGGACCCAGCAATAAATAACTGTTTTCCCCGTGAGCTTGTCACTTCTTCCCCAAAGTTAGAATTCGATGCCTGGCCCAGAGACTAAGCTTCACTCCCTAGTCCTCCTTTCCCACAATGCAGCACTCCAAAGAGCAGTAGGAGAGTGGGAAAGCAGCGTCCAGCAGGGGTTCAGGAGCTGGGCACCTCCTTCCACGTTCCTTTCAGCTTCCTGACAATCTAAGTTTATCTGGACAGTGGAATGAGGGCGATGATGATTATACCCCTCATAAAACAGGTTACACAAGCACTTGGCACGCACTGTTTGTTTAATCTTCAGCAAAAGAGCGTTAAGGCAGTATTAATAACAGTGATTGACAATAGGTTCCTCCTTTAGAGATGAAGAAATTGGAATTCTGGGGGACTTACGTCCATCCCTGACCTTGTGCACTACAGTCCAGCACCTGCTACACCTGGATTGGCAGGTTAACAGTTAATGGCTGCGGACTAACAGCAACTTAAAGGCATTGCCACTGCTTCGTTTTCTTTTCTTTCTTTCTTTTTTCTTCTTCTTCTT
>JADRCD010230382.1:7558-33638 GCA_019843815.1 Montemys delectorum
GGGGCATCTTCTGTGGAGCCCCCACCTACCCACCCAGGAAGCTGGTCCCTTGGCTCTGTTACTCTGGCCTCCTGCCTCCAGCAGCGTCTCCTCTATCATCCCCCACCTCCTTCGCCAAGCGATTTTGAAACACTGCCCGTCTTATCAGGATCTTATCATCCCAGCCTCCACGAAAGGCCTCTTCCTGTATACATATGAGCTCTTCAGGTCAGGCCCCAAGTTGCAGCTCGTGGGAGTTGTTCTGTGGGGCCAAGGAGCTCTGGAGACGAAGCAACTGGCTGCATACAGGGCCGTGAGGAAATTCCTCCCTGGCTTCGCTGAGCTGAAGTCTGGCACTTTCCCTCTATTACTCTCACTCTGCTGATTTATCATTAAGTCACTCCCGGCCCTTACCCCAGCAATTACGGAGTGTTCTTGGCAGTTTGTGGTCTTCAACTGTATTTTATTTATATCGTTGTTACAAATATTAATAATTCCTAACCCATTAAAAGTACTGATTCCTCCTGGTGGGCCATGCCTTCTGGGGCTGACTGAACGTGAGACTTAGTGCTGAGCAACCGTGGTTTTACTCATGGCTGTGTCTTTCACCTCTGCAAGGTCAATAGCCAGTCTTAGAGTCTACGAGCCACATCCTTAAGTGTAAAAGGGCACTTCTAGGACCAGGCACATCTGGCTATTGTGAGATTCAGTTAGGATAACGTAGAAAGGACAGAGTGTAGTATAAAATGACGTCTGCTTATGAAAAACAAGTGTCTTGGATAGAATAGCTAATATAATTTTTGTCTGAGGCATTCACAGGTGAGTATTTTTTGGGGTTTGTTGTGGTTCGGTTTTTCTGTTCCTGAGGATTGACCTCCCAGCAACTTGGGCATGGTCTCACTGTGCAGACCAGGATGGTCTCAGGTTTGTAGTAGATCCTCCTGATTCTGTCTCCTGAGTGCTCCACCAAGCCTAGCAGGTGGTTTTGGTTTTTTTGGTTTTTTTTTTTTTTTTTTTTTTTTTTGATGTATGATTTATGTGAAACATATAAGTATCCTGATGTATAAAAGTTTGTTTTGCTTTGTTTTCATTGATGGTTTTTATTGTTTTTTTTTTTTTTTCCCCGAGACAGGATGTTTCTGTGTAACACAGCCCTGGTTGTCCTAGACTCACTCTGTAGATCAGCCTGACCTCAAACTCACAGAGATCTGCCTGCCTCTGTCTCCCAGCTGTTGGGATTAAAGGTGTGCACCCCACACCCAGCCTTTTGCTTTTGCTTTTGTTGTTGTTAATTACATGTATGGGAAGGCTGAGGGTGTTGGGGCCATGTGCAGGTGTTCATAGAGGCCAGAGGTATTCTAACCTCCTGAAGCTGGAGTTATAGGTGGTTGTGAGCCAGCTGGGAATCGAACTCAGGTCCTCTGGAAGAGAGCAGTGCATGTCTTAACCACTGAGCCATCTCTCCAACCCCTTTATGTATGTGTTTTTATAGCACTGACATTTGCTATATTGTATTTTGCCTTTGGGAATGTTTTTCATTTCTTTTTGGAAGTCTTGTTTGTGTGGTGCTAAAAACTGAATATAAGACTTCATGAATATTAGGCCAATACCCAACCACTCAGCTATACCCGAGCCCTTTACTCACAGTTTTGAAAGCAGACGTCTTGTTAAGTTGCCCACCCTAGCCTCGAACTCACTCTGTTGCCCAATAGATCTTGAATCCATGATGCTCCTCAAAGCTTCCCTGGTAACCAACCGTGATGGGAGACCTGCTTCAACAGGCACAGGTCTTAACCTTTCTTTTTAAACAAAAAACCAGAAGGCCTAAAATGGCATCGCTGGATCCGGTGTCCTGGTTTTGTTTTATTTCTGTTCTGGGTGGACAGAATCTCTGGGCCTTTGCAAGTCTCCTTGTTGATTGTGAGTAGCGTCCTTAGGTCTGTGTCTGTCCTGTAACTGAACTTGGGGACTCACATCACTGTACTTGCTGTGTTCTCTAGGAGGAGCTGCAGGTGGTGGATATGCTCAGGTCATCCCCATGGAGGAGGTAAGGCCATGAGATGCCCACCTAGACACCTGACACTGGCTACATACGGATATGTGGGTGCCATTTGGTGTAAATACTCATGTCCCATTCATAGGCATATATTTTCCTATAGCAAATAGATGCTAACCTAGTCCCTGGTTACAATGTTTTATAAAGTGTGTGTGTATACACATGAGCATGCTCACACACATAGCAATCATTCTTGCTTTTCTAAATTCCATAACAATTCCATAGCCCCAGGCTTCTGTGGACCCAAGCCCATTTTAGATAAGACAATATACTGGGTCCCATCAGTCATCTCTTAGACTGCCAAGTTCAGAAAGAGATGGATGAAATGTTCTACCAAGTGAGGCCACAGTATAATCATCTCAGAGAAACTGGGCACTAAGAATGGATGACATGGATTCCTATTTCTCCGAAAACTCTCTTCATCTCCCTTGCCTCCCATGCCTGACCAGGCCTTGTTTCCCTCAGCCTTGCTCTTTGCATTAGCAGCACAAGTCAGTCCTGAGCTCTCCCTAAGCACTGGTCTGAGCAAGATCCTGTCCTTCCTGCTACCTGTCACTTCTCAGGCATGGCCTGAGAGGTCATAGCAGGTCTTGACTCCTGCTTTGTAGTTCCTTCTAAGTGCCTATCCTGTTTTCTCTGATGCATGGCTGCCAGGCTACAGGGTCTTATGAGCACTAAGCATGCCCATTACTGTTGAGCTGTACTGGCTCCCTGACTCCTCTTAACTAAAAGACCTTTCCCATGCATGGAATTCTCTGCCCTTCCTCATCCTCACTCCTCTGCCCAAGATTCTGCTTCACTCCAAAATGCCCTCATTTCTCTTCACAAGGAAGGAGAATCCAAAACCTGAAGGTCAAATTAGGATAAGAACAAAGAACAGGCCAGGGGAACAGTTTGAGGTTTAGCTAGCAAGCATGGACACAGCAATGGTGTTCCTCTGCATGGGTCTTCAACTCCATGGCTCAGTGTAGGGGATAAACTGTGTGTCTGCTCCATCTCTGTATCCATAGTTCATAGCACAGTGCCTCCCATGGAGTAGGTGTTAGGTGGCATACCAAGTGCCATCCACAGGCAGCAGAGACTCAGAAAAAAGTTGTATGGAGAAATGTCACAAGGAGTTCTAGTTGGATTGAAGGTACTTGAGGGAAGGCATTCCCAGCCGGGGAAACCCTATAAGGAAAATCCTGAGATGATAAAGAGCTTTGCCTCTTCAGAGGCCACATGGTGTCCCTGAACATGACCAGAAACCAGGGCAGGGCAGGCAGAGTAAGTAAGCTGAGCCAAGGAACTAACCACAAGGTTGATAGCCACAAGGTTATGTTTGACTTGAAGTGTCATACTCAGCCATTGAAGGGTCTTGAGAGGCGAGTAACAGCTTTTGCATGACATTATTAATTATTTCGGTCATGAAAACAAAGCGTAGGATGGAATTTTCCACTTGTGGCCTCATGTGGGTGTTTAAAAATGGTATAGATTTTGGAGCTCTTTCGACTTTGGATTCAGAGGTTAAAGATATGAAACCCATCATAACTTTTCCATGAAGGTTTGCAGGGGCCCGTAAGATGGCTTGGCAGCTAAAGGCACAGACCAGTCAAGCCCAGAACCCAAGTAAAGGTAAAAGGAGAAAACCAATTCTATGAGGTTGTCCTCTGACCGGCACACACATGCTGTGACCCGCTCCCTCCCCTTTCTCTGCCATATAGACATTATACGCACATGTTAATAAGTAAAACTTGAGTGAGTTCATTTTAAAACTTAAAGCTTCCAAATGATGGGGTATGTCAACTCTATAACGAATAGTTGTGTGTTAAGAATGAAACTAGATTTCAATGGTTCTTGTTCTTACTCCATTTTTACCATTTAAGCCTTCTTTCCTGCCCAAGTCTGTTGGCTATAGTGCAGTTTCCTAAATACAAATAGATGCTTGAAGATGAAGAAACCATGAGAGGGAAACTTTTAAAGCCCATCAGAATGTGTCACCTATAACCAGAGAATGGAAGAACTCAGCTCCTCTTGAGTTCTTGATCGTCAACTTGGAGGCCATGGCTTTGATTTTTCTGATGTAGGCCATCATCTTGTCTCAGCTCATGATAAAGACAAATAATTAGCATACTGTTCTATTAATTTGGACAGTCCCTGAAAATGTCCCAGGCTATATGATGCAAATAGGAAGATGTGACATTTAATTTCTAGTTCAACCTTCACCTGACTGGGGACATCCACGCCATCACTGCCGCTAATAACTTGCTGGCCGCAGCCATCGACACGAGGATTTTACATGAGAGCACTCAGACAGACAAGGTGAGAGGGGCCCTTGTTAGCCATCTCCAGGTTTTATGCTGGGTCCCTGCATCTTTAAGGACTCAGCGAGAGACTCTTAGAACTCATCTGCTCTCTAAAGTCGTATTCAAAATTTGCTGAATTTTACCCATATCCTCACTTCCAGAGGAGGAGAGCTACACTTTAATCAGATTCTCAGTTGTATTTGTGATCATTGCAAAACAGTGGGAGAGAACTGTGGTGTACTGGTTAGGACATTATTCGAGCTGAGGCTTTTTCGTTCTCAAAGATCGTTGGAACAAGCATTTGTTTTCACTGTGGTCATAGAGACATTGGTCCATCCTAACGGAAATTGAACTTGGGTTGGTTGGTTTGTTTGTTTGTTTGTTTGTTTGGGGAGAGGTTGGGACTTCCAGTACTGGGACTTGAACCTAGAGCTTTATGCATGCTATGCAAGAGCTGTGGCGGTAAACAGCCAGCTGTCTGTAAGAGTGAAGTCACATGCAGCAGACAGGAACCAGATTCTCTAGCTTCATGTGCATGATAAGCAAGAACCAACTCACACCTGAAAGTGACAGAATTGTAGGTATTAACCTTTCACAGGCATCGGTCACAGACGAGAGAGGTCCTGCCTGATGATTTGCAATAGAGGTCCAGACTCTTTCCATTATAATCTCCTAGCTTATCTTCCGAACAGAATCCAGATTAAAAATTTGATAAGTTGTTAGGGTCCAGATCAAGCAGACTTACACAAAGTGGTTGCCATGTACACCATTTCCACTAAGATTTATTAAAATGGCAGAATTTAACTCTAGGCTGTTTATGTTAGCCTCAAATATTAATAGAACCTATTTGGTTATAAATGTAATGAATATTGTCCATTTATGTGTCATGAACATGTCCAGTTATCCAAGTTCATGGCTGAACCTAAAGCCCTGGTGGATGGGGTTTTTATTTTCTTAGGCTCTGTACAATCGACTGGTACCCTTAGTGAATGGTGTCAGAGAATTTTCAGAAATTCAACTTTCTCGGCTAAAGGTAAGATTCGACTTTATAGTGGGGGTTTGTTTGTTTGTTTTGTTTTCTGGCTTGCTTGCTTGCTTGCTTGCTTAAGAGGAGAACATTCTAGAAACTTGACTTCATCTGCGTTTTCATATACACCTTTGGTTATTAAACTCTGGGTCAGAGGTTCTCAACCATCCTAATGCTACAACTCTTTCATACAGTTCCTCCTGATGTGACCCCCCTACTATAAAATTATTTCATTTGCTAGTTTATAACTGTAACTTTGCTACTATCATGGATGGCAATGTAAATATCTGCTATGCAGAATATCTGATATGTGATCCCCCCCATGGGGTCGTGACCCACAGGTTGAGAACCACTGCTTTAGAGCATAACTAACTCAGAATATCATAGTGGAGTCTAGATAAATCCCTGCACCAAAGACCCAAGGAAACAATAACTCATGTTTTCCTAAAGATTGGGTGATTTAAAAAATCGTTTATGTTTTGTTTAACTTATTTTGTGTATATGTGTGGAGGTCAGAGGACAGCTTACAGGAGCCAAGTATGTCCTTCCTCCAGGCATTGAACTTGAGTTGTTGGGCTTGGCAGCAAGTACCTTTGCCTGCTGAGCCATATTCCCACCCCAAAGAACTCACTTTTTTTTTTAGGGCTCCGTTTCCTCACGTGCGAGGTAGGAGGGCTGCCTTGCTAACAACCTACGAGCACCCTCGTTGTTAACCGGCACGTCGTTTTTAATGTAGCCTTCTCCTTCTGAAGAGAAATGCTTTCCTGTTTGTAGAAGTTCTAAAGCAGAGGTCCTGGATCTTTGGGTCTCGACCCCTTTGGGGGGTCACGTATCAGGTATCCTGTATCTCCTGTATTTACATTACAGTTCATAACAGTAGCAAAATCACAGTCATGGAGCCACAACAAACATAATTTTATGGTGGGGGGCGGGTCACCACAACATGAGGAAGAGTGTTGAACGGTGACAGCGTTAGGGAGGCTGAGAACCACTGCTCTAAGGAATGATAAGACAGCTTTGGATAGCCATCTCTCTTGGTCTTTTTATTTGTTTGCTTGCTTGCTCTATTTTTTTTTTTTCCTTCCAAGGCAATTGCTACTACCCTAAGTTGAAAAAGCCATTTTATCTTAATTCTTCCCATTTTTGCTTTCCGATGCTATTCACTGCTTCTGTCCTATTCATCATTGTTTACAAAAGTCAACTGGGGGTGGGGAACACCTTTATTGTACAATTTATAACCATTAATTGGCATTAAGTATATTTGAAGTACTTTGTAGGATATTTTCTTTGCAGAATTAAATTGATTTAAAAGCCTTGTATTGTTTTTGGCTTGTTTGTTTCTTTGTTTGTTTGTATGAAGGGTTTCATGTAGCCTGACCCACCTGCTTCTGCCTCCCAAGTGGCAGATTGCATGAGTGAGCCACCACACCCAACTTAAAATTTTTTATTAATTTTTCCAAGTAGAATGTATTCTTTTGAAACTTAGCCTTATACTTCATTTGGTACATGAGTATGAAAAGACTGGGGGAGTAACAAATTCATGATGACAGGAGGTCTGGCATCTCCTGAGCTCAGTATGCAAGGCCACCCATGGGTACCATGAGCCACACAACACCAGGCCCATGTGCTCATTGCGTGCTCCCAACTGGACCCCATTTTTTCAGACAAGGTTTTCAGGCATTCACAGATCCCCACTACCTTCTGCTTGCAGAAGACATTTGCTAATAGAATTTCACTGAAGTCACAGTTCACCCCAGGCGTGTGTGTGTGTGTGTGTGTGTGTGTGTGTGTGTGTGTGTGTGTGTGTGTTCTCAGGGACTCCACTAGTTATGGGGATAATTTTGTTTGGGTCTGCCTTCTTGTTCTTATGGCATTTCCCCCCAATCACTAGAAACTGGGGATATATAAGACCAATCCGAGCACACTGACGGAGGAGGAAGTGAAGAAGTTCGCCCGCCTCAACATTGACCCCTCGACTATCACGTGGCAGAGAGGTAGGTACTGGGGAAGCCAGGGGACGTTCAGAGAATGGGTTTGAGCCCTATCTCTTACAGGCAAGTCATCAACACTCAATCTTATGTTCACGAATTCAATGAATAAAAACTACAGTCTTACCGCTGCCTCTCCTGCCTTCAGAACCTCACCATCTGGTTCCCTTACTCTTCTTTTCCACCGCCTCTCTCTGGGCGCAATCCCATTCCCTCCATCCTCTTTCAAATGGCCGAGGATGGGCTGTGGTGGGAGCTCAGTGAGGAGGTTCTCATCTGGCACGTGCAAGGCTAAACACCACACAGCAACCCAGCCTTGGTCCAATTGTGTAGGGAAAACTCTCTCTCCCCTCCTCTTGCCATTTTTAAGGCAGGATCACTCCTTGTCACAGTGAGTTCTCTTCCCCCAAGCCTGGTTTTCTTCCTCTACTTTTTAAGAAGAATATTTTAAAATAGTATATTATTCCTTATTTACTTGTTACATTCAGAATCTCAGTGGGGGGCAAAGAATTGGGGATAAAGCCTGCTTTTTTTTTTCTTTATTTTTTTATCGTATGTTTTGCCTACATGTATGTGTATGCACCATATATGTATAGTGCTCACGAACACCAGAAGAGGACATCAGATCTCCTGGGACTGGAGTTAAAGGTGGTTGTAAGCTACCATGTGGGTGCTGAGAACCGAGCCTGGGTCCTCTGCAAGAGCAGTAAGTGCTCTTAACTGCTGTGCAACCTCTCAGCCCCTCGTCCTAATTGTTGGGTTTTTGGTTTTGGTTTTGTTTTGTTTTGTTTTGTTTTGGGACAGTGGATATGTATGTGCATGAGTGTGTATGTGCACATAAAGGCCAACAGTTGACATCAGGTGTCTTTCTGAACCCATAGTTAGACTGGATGGCCAGAAAGCCCAAAGGTTCCTTCTTTCTCTGCTTCCCTGGTGCAGGGGACAATGCTGGTTTTGACTGAGTGCATGATGGATGGGACACTTCATCAACTGACCCATCTCCCCCGTCCCTTTTGTTCTGAGGCAAGTTCTCCAGATAGAACTCTGGCTGGTTTGGAACTTTGTATGTAAACAAGGCTGCCCTTGGGTTTGCCTCAATCCTCCTGCCTCCCGCCTCTACCCTTCAAGATGTCAGCCACCGTGCCTGGCTGTCTTCTCTACCCATTTCCCAGCAGCTCCGAGCTCTCTAGTTCTCATTTACAGCGCAGGCTTTCCCTCCATGTCTGGCAAGTGTCTCCAGCTGCGTCTTGGGTGTGGATCACTCTGCAGAGTGGCTCAGTGCTCTCTCCAGACTTCCCTGAGTCCCTCTCAGCAGTGACATCCCTTCCTTTCCTGCACTGTCATTAAGTCACTTCAATGGAACAGTGGGCAAAAGGACTGACCATGGAATTTGGCCTAGAGAATGGCCACTTAGCTGTGTGGCCTTGAACAAGCGTCGGTGCTCCGTGTTCTGGAGTTCATGGAGTTGATGGTGTCTCACCCACGGGACACAGAAATGGTGGGAAGACATATGTTTAGACCTGTCCCCCATTCTCCCGGCTGTTTCTGCTTCCGTTCCTTTATCCACTAGGTTCCTAATACGGGCCTATTGCTTCTTCAGTCAGCAGCCTCAGGTGTTCGCATCCTGGGCACTAAAATCACCCTTAGGCAATTTGTCTTGCAGAACTACTGGTGCCAAGTTTCTGTCTTCTGTCTACCAGAGGGCCTGCTTCCTCCTCTAGCCAGCCTTTTCTTGGCCATAGCCAAAGCTAGCCCATCTCCTTCCTAGGCCAGGCTTCCTCCCAGGTTTAGCTGCCATCCAACCCTTCCTGAGCTTTTCCCCCAAGACCCCATTCAGCCAAGCCTGTAAGGACTGAGTGTCTCCCTGCAGCAGACCTCACAGCCAAGAGACAATGGCCAAGCTACTTCCTAGGTTTCCCCGTCTAGATGGAGCAGCCCTGATCCAGAGCACCCGAGACCAGCAGTGTTTCAAACTTCAGAGATTTGGTGGTTTGAGCAGATATCGCAGTAATGACAGCCAAGTCTAACCACCAAGTTTATTTATTATATTATTTACACCTTCCACACATAGCCTGAAGGATATGCTATAGATTTGGTTTTTTGTTGTTGTTGGTTTTTTTTTTTTTTTAAATAATTTTGTACATGGAGCTGTTTCAGGATGTGGGATTTTTTTCCACTAGCAGTGTTATGATAACACCCAAAAAGGTTTGGATTTTGGATGCTGAGCCTCGAGTAACACCAGCCTCCCTCCGGGGAGGCTCCACTGAAATGTGAACACACGTAAACTCAGAAGTGCCTCCCCGTGACCCTTAGAGAGTAGCAGCTGTGTTATGTTGTTACTCTGCGGTCTTTGTCTCCTCCGAAGATTGAGTTGAAATTTCCTTGAGCACTCTTGCAAGGATCCATTTTATTTTTTTTTTTTAAACAAATAATGTTATTGTAAAGATTTTTGTCAAAGTGCAACATTTCATAACACTAATAACCGCTACTCGTAGTTTTTGGTACATCTGATTTTTCTGTTCAACTCTTGTTAACATCCGTGTGTGTGGATTTTATTTCCTGCCCAATTCAACTACATCCGAAGGACGTTCTACTTTATTAGCTCTTTCTTAGGTTTTGGTTTTTTTTTTTTCATTTATTTATTATTTTTTCATGGAGCTAAAGATTGAACCACAGCCTTTGGCATGCAAAACATGGACTTCACCCTCAAGCTCTATCCCCAACATTTAGAGGGATCATTTTTAAGTGACTCTAGACTATTCCTTTGCAGGGGAGCCATGATTTGTGTATACCACAAATCCAAAATGATCAACAAACAGTATTTTAAACAGCTGACAGCATTTTGCTAGGGCATTATTTTTTTTTTCTAGATTTTTTTTTCTTTTAACCAGAAAGATCTGTTATTAAAACACCATTGTTTGCAAAATGTGTAGTCAACCTTCCCAGGCCTCTCTGAGCTCATGTTACTCTGTAAATTGGCTTAAGGGGCCTTTTTGGTAAAATGAAAAATTAGGCAATGGAAATTAAGTGTATTTTCAACCATACTGAAAGGGAAACTCTCAGACCAGCTGGCATCCTGGCACCTCGGCACTTGGGCCCCAGCCTCAGAAATCATGGCAGGTCACCTCTTCAGGGAGGGCTGGCGCGCAATCAGATTCTCCGTGCGAAGACAGGAAAGAATCGGAATGCTCTGCGGTTACGAATCAGTTTTAATGGAAGTGACAGCTTCAAGAGTTATCCCAGAAAAAATACAGACTTACATTACTGTTTGGGATGTTAAAGAGAAGCAAACTTTATTGCTAAGGACAAGACACCTGGGCCAGAGGAATTCGGGCTGAAATTGGATAGGTAATTTTGTTCTGATTAATGGGTTGGTATGATAATGAAGACTTCTCATAGATGAAGAGAATGCGTGTATGGGTAGCGCTTTCTGACTTTGACTGGGAACTAGTGGAGTCTGGGCCATGAGAGTGGAGCTTAAGGTACTGGAGCATTCCAGAAACATGTCACAGGCAGGGGCGGGGAGAATATCTCCAGGCATGTATTATCCCCTAAGGGACAAGAAATAGGCTTTACAACCTTGGACACCCCAAAGCCCCAGTCTTTTAGGGAGCCTAGCTCTCCAGAAACTTCTCCCACACAGGTCCATCTCTCCGTCACAGGCCAAGGACCCACCAGCCCTGTTCGCTGTCAGTCCCTCGTCTCTGCTTCCCAACACTAGCCCAGTGCCACTCTGAGATTAGGGTGCCGTAGCTTCCGTGGAAACCAAATACTGGGCCTGTCCTGGCATGGCACCTATGCCTGGGCTCTAGCTCTCGGCTGGTATTGGTTACTTAAAGGATCAGGTGTGCTCTGGGTGTTCCTCTGAACACTATCAATACCGTGAGCTAAAGAAACTACTTAGGACAAGTTACAAATAAAGCAGTCTACCCCCAAACCCTACTGCTTTCTTCCATGCAGGCACTCTGGTGCTCTCTCTGTCTCCTCCCAGGAAATATCAGGAATCAACGACTGGTCCCTTGTGCATCTTCATGACCCTGCCCAACTAGCACAGGACTAAGCCCAGAAACAGTTCTCAGAGCCTGCTCCAGATAGGAATGAATCAGAGTGTAGCCACCTTCAGCTCTGTCACTTAGATGCCAGCTGTGTGTTTCTGTTTCTTTCTTTGGGCTTCGGCCACATCTGTCTTGTGGGGTGGGTTGAATCTGCACATCTCTCATCAGCACCACTGGTGCTGAATTCACATAGCTCTTTCCCTGTGTGTATACACCCTGGTAGGTCACAATGTTCTACTGTGGCATTGTGAAAGACATCAAATCCAAGTGGCATCCAAAGTACCATTTGGATGATGCTGAAGTTTGATCTAACCTTGCTTGCTTATCTTCCCTTTGTCAAACTAAAATCTGAATGGTCTGCTATAGACTTAAACTACATCTGATGGGGAAGTGACCTCACTCTGTAGCCAGCAGTGTTTCTGTACTACACAGCACAAAAGGAGATGGTTTATTTCATGTGACCGAGTGCCTAGCATCTCAGGAGTGAAGGCAGTAGCTGCTAGCGCTATTGAGGTGCAGCCCGTTAATCCTTCAGGTGTTAGTCTATCTTAAAAAATAAAAGTTGGGGGCTGGAGTGATGGCACAACAGTTAAGAGCACAGTGCTCTTAACCAGAGGACCCAGGTTCAACTCCCAGTATCCACGTGACAGATCACAGCTCTCTGTAACTCTAATTCTTGGGAATCTGACACCCTCACACAGACATACATCCAGGCAAAGCGCTAGTACATGTGAAATTAAATAAATTTTTAGAAAGTGGAAGCTTTTAATTTTTAAAAAGTGAAAATATTTGGCTGTGAGTGTGTGTGAGTTTGGGGACGGGAGCAGAGACGGAGAGGCAGGGGCACAGACATGGCGGCGGCAGCTAGGGTGAGAGACCCCAAGGATAATTTGTGTATTATTAGGATATTATGCATTTAGTAAGTTGGATCTCAATTGTCGCTGTGAACAGCCCCTGCTGTTTTGAAATCACAAAGATGAAGGGACTGTCTATCCTGCCTTTGTTTCTTGGCATTATAAATTTGGTTTTTCAAAGCCAACCCGTTTCACAGACAAAAGTCTATAATCCAGGGCAGTTCACACAAGGAAGAGCTCTCCCTGGTCTAACTAGTCAGCCTCTTTTCATACTGCTGTATTTCCTTTGGTTTTCTTTGTATTGTGGTGAACTGCACACAACCCAGCAGTCCCCATGTTAACCAACTATAGCCGTACAACTGAGAGCACTAACTGCATCCACAGTGATTGCTCTCTCACCATTGCCCGTACCCAAAGCTTCGTCATCCCCCCACGCAAGTCCTAGATTGATAGGTCTCAACCTTCCTAAGGATGTGGCCCTTCAATACAGTTCTTCATGTTATGGTGACCCCCCCAACCATAAAGTTTTTTTTTTTTTTAAAGATTTATTTATTTATTATATGTAAGTACACTGTAGCTATCTTCAGACACTCCAGAAGAGGGCATCATATCTCATTATGGATGGTTATGAGCCATCATGTGGTTGCTGGGATTTGAACTCAGGATCTTTGGAAGAGCAGTCAGTGCTTTTAACCACTGAGCCATCTCCCCAGCCCCATAAAGTTTTTTGTTGTTACTCCATAACTGTAACTTTGGCACTGTTATGAAACGTAATGTTAATATTTGATATTCAGGCTATCTCATATGTAACCCCAAAGGGGTCACAGACCACAGGCTGAGAACCACTGCCCTAGACCCCTGATAAAATAATGTCCCTCTGCTGTTGGCCATGGCTGCTCTGTGGATTTGCCTACCTTAGATCCCCCATGGAGGAAAAGCCATGCGGCATTTGTCCTTCTAGATTTGCATAACATTTCGTATGTGAAGCATATATCAAAACACTCGTTTAGGGCTGTTTAATGTTACGTTGTGAGTTAGTCCAGTCATCTATCAATGGAATCTTTGGTTGCCTCTACTTTCTGGCCATTGTGAATGGAGCTGCCGTAGGCAGTGTGCTTAGGGTTTTTCAAATAACACATAGGAATAGAATTACTGGGCCGTTTGGCTGTCATATATATGAGGAACTGAACTGACTTTTCCTTGTGACTTATATGTCATTGTAAAATACACTTTCAGAGCTACTTGTCCTTGATACCCTAATCAAAAGCCCCTCAGCCCAGCCAGCCCATCCTCACCTGACACACTGCCATCACTTGCATGTGCTTTGATTCCTCGAGTGAAGCCAAACCTTGACTCTGGTTTTCTGCTCCTTCCTCAGCACCTCCCAGCACAGCCCATCTGTATTTGTTGATTAAATAATTTGCCTGTTCTCTTCCAGTATTGGACACGAATGACCGATTTCTGAGAAAAATAACTATTGGACAGGGAAGCACCGAGAAAGGATATTCCCGGCAGGTAGGTGGCGCCATCTCCCCGGAAGTGTTTGCCCCTTCCTCACCTTGGTGTGCACAGTCTTTGCGGTTTGCTTCTGGTTCCCGGCTGTAGGGCTGGTGGTTCTCCCACTCTCTCAGGGTGGGTCTCCAGCTGCTCTGGATGACCTATCACTCGGGAGAGTATCAGGATTGATATGGAAATGACAGTGTGGGGAGACAGGAAGGTTTCAGTGTCCTCTTCCGTGACTTTTTGGCTGTGTTTCTGGGGGACTCATTCAGTAAAGTCTTGTAATAGAAGAACTGTATAACAATGGAGAAATGAAAGGCTCAGATATATCACTCCAGTTTCATAAGCCCAATGACAAACCTACTTATTAGGTTTAATAGTACTGTTAAAGACAATGTGTATGGGGGAGGGGGAAAGTTATGAGCTCTGCCTTCATTTAATAGGTCTATGATGTGGGATAGCGGCACTTAGGAAATATAAATTCATTCCATAATTTTTTAGCCAGGCACAACAGCCTTCTGTGTTTTTGTTTTTTTTTTTTTTTTTTTTTTTAATAGTAAACTCTTTCTTTGGAAAGTTTTACATTTATGGCCTTTACATTAAATTTTTATTAGTGGAAAAAGTTACTGTTATGATACTAGCCATTTCTCTTACCAAATAGGTTTTGGGAACTTCTGATATTCTCTGAATTAAATGGTCAATGGGGGGAGATAGCTCAATGGGTAAAAACACTTGCTGCACAAGCGTGAAGGCCAGCGTGAGGGTTCTCACACCCAGATTTATGGTGGATGAGCATAGTGACCCTACCTGAAACCAACCCAAGCACTTAGGAGACAGAGATGACATGCTCTGGGCCAGCCAGCTCTAGCTGATAAGCTCTGGGTTCAAGTGAGAGGCTCTGCTTCACTGTGTAAGTTGGAGCATGATCTAGGGAGACACTCCTGTTTAACCTCGCGCATATATGCACATGCATAACACGCGCACGTATACACACACACACACACACACACACACACACACACACACTTGTAAAAGGAAGCCTAATGTGGGCTTGGATCAAGAAGCTTGGCTAAGCCCATGTACCTCCCTCCTTACCCCAGACTCTAGAACGTTCATACACAAACAGATTTCATACAATCAGCATTATCTATACCAGAAAACAACAGTCATTCCTGAAAAGTCTGGGAAGGGAATTGGATAAATGGAGAGAATAGCCTAGAATATGGAAGAAGGACCTCTGAATTCAGAGGTGAGAGGTGCCCTAGCTCTCAGACCAGCAGAAACCAGCCAACCCTTTGGGGTTAGTGATTTGGGACCACACCTGGATGCTGCTGGGTGGAGCCCTAACTGTGGCACTTATAATACACCAAGTCACAGTCTGTACATACGTGTAACTCAGCCTTGCCATTCCTGAGTAGGATTCCAACTTTAGGGACAGGGGACACTGCCCAACCCGTAGCATGTAGCAGTCCCAGACTATGGAGTCCTGACAGGTGTCAGTCAAGTGTCACAGTTAGAGAAAACCAGCACATTGTGACCCCTTTTTTTGATGAGAACGCAGCCTTTGAAATTTCTGTGTTAAGCACCTCAACAATGGCCCTGGGAATGGTTCCACTGGAAGGAGCCAATAGAAGCTCACCCTCCTTGGCGACGTGGGCGCAGAAGCTGGACTTGTCTGACATTTTGTCCTCACATATATGAGAGAGAGCCTCAAACTAGCCAGCACCTCACATCTAGAGAAATATACAGCATGAAAACTGATCAGACCTAGGAAGAGGAGCTCGTGTACCCAAGGAAACCCGGTGGACAGAGACTGAGCAGAGAGTGAATTCTCAAAGGGCTTGAAGAGCTGTAGAGCCCAGCTCACTGGTGCTTCAAGAGCTGTGTTAAGATCTTAAAAAACTTATACCATGAGTATCAAAAGCTGACACTGTAGGATTAAGTACACTAGAGAGGTACTTCTAATGGTGGAAATCTTTAGAAATGGTTCTCAGAGGAAAACACTACAAAAGTTTGAGAAACAGAAAGCGCATATCTGGAAATCCTGAAGGCCATGGGTTTGATTCCCCAAACACACCCACCCTCCATTACAAAGGTCCTAGCATGGCAGGGCAGCACAGAACTAATAGGAAGGGAACTTCTCAGTCTGAGGAAAGGAGCGTTTTCGTTTTAAAAACAAATACAGAACAGAAAGTGGGGAGAAGAAAGAAGGAAGAAAAAAAAGAGGCATTTCTGCCTGGAAACATCAGGCTGAAATTTCAGAACATGAAGGAATAAAGAAGAAACTCCTAAGTGCTGCCAATGAGAAAAGATTCTGATTACTCACAACGGAATAAAAAGATTCTCCATCAACAGCACCAAATGCCAGGTGGCCTTGGGGAAGTTCATTCCGAGTCCTGCAGGAGATGGATAACAGAAGCTTCAGGCGGAAGAGAAAAAGAGCAGTGCTGACATGAAACACATCAAGGAAAACTGTAGAGAACAGGGAGCAATCCTCCTGGACCGAGGCAGCCATTCATGGTCACCATAGATAGAGCAAGGCTGTTGCTGACAAAAGGCAGAGACTATGCAGGAAACACTACATCGTTTTTGATATGTTTAAACATCAAGATCTTCACTATAAAACAGAAACATTGAGACTAGTGGTCACCTGGGACATATGACATATGATTATTGTGCCTAAAATAAGGACGTTCAACAATTAATACGGCTCATCCCCTGGCCACCTTATATCCCACCACAGGGTCCTATCCCCAAACTCACTTCTCTTCACCAGCTGAATCCCGAACCTGAGTCCCTTCCTATGTGCTGGTTCCATCCCCCCCCCCTTAAAGCAGAATTTCGGGTTCTATATGCTATATTTAGGGCAAACATTTGTCACAGTGAGTATCCGGTGTCAGTAGATTGTTGAACAAATAAAACAAATGACAGTTGACAGATATGAAAGTAAAAACCACTGTAAAATGGTATCTATGTTGCTACAAAGTAAGACAGCAGTGGAGCTGTGTGGTGCATGCCTTACTCCTAGCTCTTAGGAGGCACAACCAGGAGGATCCCCATAGGTTTGAGAACAGCCTAGTATACATAGTACAAGTTTAAATTACTTCACCGGGTTGCTTATATTTTGTATTGCTTAAAGTAGTAAAGGGTTATGTTAGAGTGCTGGTTCCTTGATTTAGCCCACAGACTCTGTAGATCATCAATCCTATATTAATAAAGGTAAAACTGTATGTCATTGGTTTTAATGGCTATATCAGCTCATAAGGATATATCAACCAGCTCACCAATTTCTGTTAAGGACATGCGGGCTATTTATAGTGATTATCTCTCCTAAATAAATAGGCTGTAGCGAACATGTTTGTGTTTAGATGTATACTTTTCTGGTATGATTTTGAAGGTAGATTTCCAGGGATGTAACTGTGTAGAGTCCGTGTACAAATGGCGTGGATTTCTACATTGCTCTCCAGAAATGTTAAGTCTACTCACAGACCTAGCCACATTGTACACTGTCCTTTGTATTTAAATCTGTGGCTAATTGTCGGGCGGTGGTGGTGCATGCCTTTAATCCCAGCACTTGGGAGGCAGTGGCAGGTGGATTTCTGAGTTCGAGGCCAGCCTGGTCTACAGAGTGAGTTCCAGGACAGCCAGGGCTACGCAGAGAAACCCTGTCTCGAAAAAAAAAAAATATATGTGGCTAATTGAGAAACAGTATAAACCTCATCCAATTATATGATTGTGAAGTGTTTTATTTGCTAAACAACATAAACCCTCGTTTCCCAAGCACATTGGTTGGTAAGATGAGCAACACTGACTCTCAAATGGCTTCAATTGCTTTAATGATTCTTAGATTCACTCGTGTGTGTGTGTGTGTGTGTGTGTGTGTGTGTGTGATCACAGATTAGTGAAAGCTAATCTGGAACTCAGGAGGTGGCCCAGGATGGCCCCAAATTCATGATCCTCCTGCCTCAGCCTCCCAAATGCTGGAATTAGAAGCTTCTACAAGTTGCTTACTACATAGTTCATATTGCAAAAAGTATTTCCAGGCTGGTGTTGTGCACAGAAAAATAGCAACATTTTGGTCATTTTTTTAATGCAATATTTGCAGTGCTATCAGAACCTAGAATTCATGCAGTGAAAAATCACTTATGTTTTAGAATGAGTTACTTTGAGATTATAATCATTTATTATAGCTGCATTTAGCTTTCAGGCAATATTTTTTTCAATAAATCAATGGTTAATACAATCTCAATCAGGAAGGAGCCAGTAAGGTCCTTCCTTCATTTCCTCATCTGTCAGTGATGGAAATGGGGAATAAAATGTCTCATAAGGTGATCCCGCCAGGGCAGAGCCATTCCCCACCCCCCATCTCTCTGTCTCTGTCTCTGTCTGTCTGTCTGTCTGTCTGTCTGTCTGTCTCTCTCTCTCTCTGTGTGTGTGTGTGTGTGTGTGTGTGTGTGTGTGTGTGTGTGTGTGATTGAACCTATCTGACTCACGCTCCCCATGGGATCCGGAGAATTTAGCTGGAGCTTAACGAAGGGGCTTGGTGCAAATGCTTCCCCGGTGGCTGGATTTTTGCAAGCTGAAAGAAGGATTCATTCCTTGTCTCCGCTCCTCCCTCCCACTGGACTCTGTACAGCCTGCTGTTGGAGCCAAGAAAAGGGAGGAAGAAGCCCTGGGAAGTTTTTGAAGAAAGTTAGAGTTCTCTGGCTGTCATTGCCAGATACGATGGAGCCATATCCTCACATAACAGACACAGAGTGAATCCTTGCCTTTCCTTTAACTGCTAGGCTAAACCTATGCTGAGATTTAACTCTGAGAAATGGGCCTCATGTACAGGAAGCTAGCAAGATACTCTTTTTTTTTTTAAAGATTTATTTATTTTATGTATATGAGTACACTGTTGCTTTCTTCAGACACACCAGAAGAGGGCATCTGATCCCATTACAGATGGTTGTGAGCCACCATGTGGTTGCTGGGAATTGAACTCAAGATCTCTGGAAGAGCAGCCAGTGCTCTTAACCACTGAGCCATCTCTCCAGCCCCTAGCAAGACACTCTTATCCCACTGTCTTCTCATCTCTCCTAGACATGCATGCTTATAATTACATACCAGTAGAGCCATGGCTCAGTGGTAGAATGCTCTAGCACAAGCTCCTAGGTTTAATTCCTACCTCAACAAAAAGAAGAGAAATGAGATCAGCAGGGTAGAGGGGAACAGAATGTGACTTCCCTCACAGACTGGTTGCTCTGAATGGAGGTAACTATTAGGGTACTGTGTCTTAGTCAGGGTTTCTATTCCTGCACAAACATCATGACCAAGAAGCAAGTTGGGGAGGAAAGGGTTTATTTAGCTTACTTCCACATGGCTGTTGATCACCAGAGGAAGTCAGGACTGGAACTCAAGCAGGTCAGGAAACAGGAGCTGACACAGAGGCCATGGAGAGATGTTCCTTGCTGGCTTGCTTCCCCTGGCTTGCTCAGCCTGCTCTCTTATAGAACCCAAGACTTCCAGCCCAGGGATGGCACCACCCACAAGGGGCCCTCCCACCTTGATCACTAATTGAGAAAATGCCCCACAGATGGATCTCATGGAAGCACTTCCCCAACTGAAGCTCCCTTCTCTGTGATAACTCCAGCCTGTGTCAAGTTGACACACAAAACCAGCCAGTACATACTGACTAGTTCATTCAGCACGGACTAAACACCTACTGGGTATTACAGGCTGTTGTCCCTACTGGACATCCACAAGGAATCTTTCTGTGTGGTCCCCACTTTTGTGGCCAGACATTCTAGTGATAAAGATGCTCAGCAGACAGATAATGACAGTGATACTTTTGGGGGCTAGCAGGAAACCAAACCTGGGGCTTCATATATACCAAGTAAGAACTCCACCACTTGAGCTGCACCCTTGTCCTTCATTAGTACTTAACTGTTAAACTGAAGCAGACTCCAGTGACATGTTACAATGAGCAGCGGGTTTCACAGGCCTTAACCCAGTGATTACTTCTCAGCAGAGGACAGCAGACAGTATGGGCAATCTAGAGAGGCCACGTGAGTGTGAGCTGGACCTCAGGGTATAACCCCCAGCCGTGACTGCTGGAAGTGTCCATCCAGTGACATACCTCCGCTGACCACAGGACCTGTTTTGCTGTCCCAGGCACAGTTTGACATTGCAGTGGCCAGTGAGATCATGGCTGTGCTGGCCTTGACTGATAGCCTCTCGGACATGAAAGAGCGGCTGGGAAGAATGGTGGTGGCCAGTGACAAAGACGGGCAGCCTGTGACAGCTGAGGACTTGGTGAGTGTTGCTGGCAGGTTCTGGGGAGCTTGCAGTCCTCAGGAGAATGGAGAGCTCCTTCTTCTGCTGGTGTAGAGTGGGGATTCTGGAAAGTTCTGCACTGCCCATTAACTTCTTCCCACGTCTCGCTGCTTCTTAACATCTCCTTTGTATCAATAGCCAATGTGGACCTAGCTGAGCCCAGAGCACATGAAATGTATTTTGTAAACATTTACGATTCTCACCTGTCGTAATCCCTGGTTTGCCTTGATCAGCCTGGGGTGGGGCAGACATGGGCAAAGATGACAATCCCAGGGGCGTGGTCAACTTGGAGATACCCATCTAGAAACTGGATGGGGGAAGAGGGGACAAATCAGCCATGGCCCCAGCTCTCCTGCTGATTCGTGTATCTTTTTCTCACCTGTAGGGGGTGACAGGCGCTCTGACAGTTTTGATGAAAGACGCCATCAAGCCAAATCTGATGCAGACCCTGGAAGTAAGTAGTTTTCCTTTTATTTGTTTGTTTATTTTTTAACTAACTTTTTTTACATGTGCGTGTGCATACATATTGAGCGGGGGTGCCACATGTACATATATACACATACCTCTGATATTCCTAGGTGCTATCAAGCTTCGTGTTTGAGTCAGGCTCTTTTCAGTGGCCTGGAACTCACTAATAAGGCTAGATGACTGGCCAGCCAGCACTAGGGTCCACCTGTCTCTGCCTCTGTGGCACTGGGCTTCTCTCTCTCTCTCTCTCTCTCTCTCTCTCTCTCTCTCTCTCTCTCTAACTCCTGGGATCTAAACTCAGATCCTTCAGGTATCTGCCCAGCCTTGATTTTTTTTTTTTTAATGATTGTTTATAACATAGCATTCACCTTCGTCAGACTGACCTTAAATTACAAGGCAGTATGAATTTTCCCAGCCAATGAGAGTCGAGGAGAATGTCAGAATCACTTCTTGGTCTTCTTAAAAAATAAATGAAAAGTTAAAAGAAAATTTATCAATTCGTAGGCATGACTTACATCTTGGCTTTGGTTTCGCTGACTAGAATAGGAACATAGAAAATAAATATCTGCCTGATATAGCCGTGGGTGGTACTGCCATGTTTACGCGACTTTGTCTATTTTAACTTTTTAAAATACTTAATCTATCATGTGAATTATAAATTGTTTGCTTTGTAACTATAATTTTTTTTTTCAAGTAAAATACAGTACTAAGAAATGTTTTCTAAGAACGTATTTTCAGCTCACTTTTGTGGTGACATCGGGTTTTGTAATCTTGTATACAAACACTAAAATTTTGTCGTGGCTTCTTTGATTCAAAGTGTCTTCATACACACACACACACACACACACACACACACACACGCTCATTACAATCTAGTTTATATGTTACTGATCACATTCATTTGATTCATTGTCGAGTCCTTTTCTTTCTTTCTTTCTTTCTTTTTTTTTTTTTTTTTTTTTTTTTTTTGAGACAGGGTTTCTCTGTGTAGCCCTGGCTGTCCTGGAACTCACTCTGTAGACCAGGCTTGCCTCAAATTCAGAAATCCTCCTGCCTCTGCCTCCCAAGTGCTGGGATTAAAGGCTTGTGCCACCATTGCCTGGCTGTCCAGTCCTTTTCTTAGCTACCAGTATTTAGGATTTGGATCCAAAGAGGTCCAAATAGGGACGGAGTATCTGGATTGCGTTTAGCAAAGAGACAGGCATTAGACTAGAGAGGTGGCTCAACAGTTAAGAGCATTTACTGCTCTTGCAGAGGGACTAGGTTTCGGATATGATAGCTCCAATTCCAGGGGATAAGATATCTTCTCTGGCCAGGCAGTGGTGGCGCACACCTTTAATCTCAGCACTTGGGAGGCAGAGGCAGGCAGATTTCTGAGTTTGAGGCCAGCCTGGTCTACAGAGTGAGTTCCAGGACAGCCAAGGCTACACACAAACCCTGTCTCAAAAAAAAAAAAAAAAAAAAAGATATCTTCTCTGGCCTCCTCCAGCAAGAGGGCATACATATGGTACATATGCATCTGTGCAGGCAAAACACTCAAACACATAAAATTAATATTTACAGAGAGAGAATAGGTGTTAGGGAGTGAGAGATGTTGACACTGGTGTTTTCACAGACAGGTGCCAGGGAGAAAAGACCATGCCCACACTGGTCAATGTCACTGGATGTCATTTATGTACTAAACTACAGTAGGAAAGAAGGATAGAGGTGTCCAGAAGGCGAGTATTTGGGAGACAAAGCAGGAAGAGAAGTAGATGCTCACATCCATATATGTACTCAGCTGACAGAAAGCTGAGTTTGAATGGATCCTTTGCTCTTTGCCCTCGTGTCCTGGGCTGAGCTGTTTACTACCTCCGCCTCGGCTCTCCCCCAGGTAAAGTGATGTCAGTCACAGCTAAGCCAACGGGGTAATAGTGACAGTTCACTGTCGACTTCCACATACGGTGGACGTGTGCTGAGGACACCGTTTGGAGCATGGGCTCAGAAGCCTCTGCATTCCTGAACGTCATAACCCTGGTTGGAGAGGCAGAGAACAGACCAATGAGTTCCCTGCTTTCTCCTTGGTGCGATGGCTGAAAAAAGAAATCTCAGAGGGAGAGTGGGCACAGAGGGACACAGGGCATCCATCTGTGCGTTCATAAACTACCTGGCGAAGGTGTGAGGAAGCCTAGGGAGCGTTAGAAAATACTGCTCCATGCAAGGAGACCAAGCCCAGAGTGCCCAGGGCTGTGGCTCTCAACCTTTCTAATACAGTTCCTCACAGGGCGGTGACTCCCGCTATAAAATAATTGTCATTGCTACTTTGTGACTGCAATGGATCCCCGGAAAGGGGCAACAACCTTAAGGGGTTTGGGACCCACAGGTTGAGAACCACAGGCCTTACAGCAACGTGAAAGCTACCAGCCAGTGTGACAAGACTGAAACCTGAGCTGGTGCTGACGAGTCCAAGGCATCCCTGGGCTTGGGGACAAGGCCCAGGCTCCTATTCAGCAGATAACTGTAGCCCCAGTTGAACATGGAACAGAACCCTGACAATGCTAGTCCTGCCCCTCCCCAGCCCTTCCATACCACCCTCAACCCCCGCCCCGCCCCGACCCTGTCCCCATAGCCAGAGGAACTCTTTCTCTGACTCTCTCGTGAGCACCGGGATGTGCTGCAGTATGTTATCTTTAGTCTTAGCAATCCCTGTGATTGCACCTGTGATCTCAGTACTTGAGAGGCAGAGGCAGGAGGATTAGAAAATGGAGGTCAGGGTAGACTGTACAAAGAACTCCAAGTCAGCCTGAATTCTATAGTGTAGAGAGCCCGTCTCAGAAGAATCACAGTTCAGAGAGGTCGCTCAGTGCTACAGTGCTTGCCTTGGCCTAGCAAAATAACTAATAAATAAGTAGCCATTACTGAGCCTTTACGATAGCTTCCACTCTGAGAGTCTTAATTTCATTTAATAAATGGGTTTGTCCTAAGCAGTGCTTAGTACGTTCACATCGCGTCTAATTGTCACTTACGGTATTGACTGTTTTAAGATCATTTGGGCAGATAATGTATTTTAAGGACAAAGCATAGAATTTGATTAAGATGTTCGAGTACATGAGTGAACTCGGTCAGTTCCTTGATTCTTAGATACACATTTGGGACGGGCTTCTAGAATCAGTGACACAGGAGCCTGCGTCCATGGACAGCCTAAGCGTCTCATTTGTGGGCAGTGTCTTGTTTTGGACGCACCTATTGCTAGTGTCATAGGAGAGCATTGGGCACCCCCTGCCTCACTGCGGGTGACCATGATGCCAGCAGTTTCCAGTCCTAGCTGTTCCTCCAAAGACTTTGGTAGATTCTGGGACACTGATTGATCCCAGGTTCCGCCATAGACTAAGAGGACCGGGAGTCGTAGGAATAAAGGTATAAGACCTGGATATTCCCAGCAAGCCTTCCCCAGAGCCAGACTGTGAACCTACTGATGACTTAACACGGGAAAGCAATCCTAAGAGCTCGAAATATATTCCGGTGAACAAGCCACACACGGCGTTGATGATGTCCCTGAATGCTAGCTGTCTGGTGCCGTTGTGGCTGCAGGCTACATGCATTATTCCAAATTAAAGTTTAATAAAATTAAAAATGTCTTTCAGCTGCTTAGCCACATTTCTACTGTTATGTTTATTTAGGTTTTGGGGAAAGGGGAACTAGCTACATTTTAAGTACCTTGCAGCCACACGTGGACAGGGGCTACAGCATCTGACAGTACAGAAGTATAATACCCCGTTGATGCTCTGGAAATCAACCGAGTAATTGAAGTAATAAACTTAGGAGCTTTTGGAAAGACCATTATGGAGACAATTCATGAGGAGAAGCAAAGATAGTTCCTATATCACATTCCCAAGCATTCTGTGTAAAAAACAAAAATCAAGATAAATACACTTTTTCTTTAAAGATTTATTATATATATATATATGGGTATGCTGTAGCTATACGGACAGTTGTGATCCATCATGTGGTTGCTGGGAATGAAGGTTGCTCGCTCCAGTTGGCCCCGCTTGCTCTGGTCAGCCCCACATGCTCGACCTAAAGATTTATTTATTATTATATCTAAGTACACTGTAGCTATCTTCAGAGGCACCAGAAGAGGGCGTCAGATCTCATTACGGATGGTTGTGAGCCACCATGTGGTTGCTGGGATTTGATCTGAGGACCTTCAGAAGAGCAGTCAATGCTCTTAACCACTGAGCCATCTCTCTAGCCCCAAGATAAATACATTTATACATGGAGATTGTTTTTTTTTTAGACAATGTGCTTTATTGTATAGCTACAGCCACCAGTAAATATGTATCTTTCTTTGAATGTCTAATAGCAACATTTTGATCATTAGTTTACTAGGACTCCAAGCTGGGAGTTCAAAATCAGGACTGTAATCTTAACAAGGTTATTAATATTTCCTTGGCCTTGGACAATGCCCCTTGCTTCCCTGGGCCTTGGGTTTCTCCTATCAGGAAGAGACCAGCTCTTGCCCTTCTGTTACTGGCTTCTGTGATGTCCAACTAGTGCTCCATTTACACAGAAGTGTAAAGAGCAAGGACACTGGAATGTAGGGAGTGGGACAGTGATCATCAGGCTGAAGAGAAGTTGATTGAATGGTTCGTGTTCTGGTTAGATGGGGGTAATGGGTTTTCCACATCTGTCAACCATGTTACCAGTTCACAGGAACAAGAAACAGGAGGGGTGTGTGGCGGGATGTGCCAGCGGACCTAATGTAACCTGTTAGCTTTCCTTACTGTAACAACTACATGAGATAAACAACATATAAGGAGGAAAGGTTTCTTTGGGCTCACCCTGTTGGCATTTTCATTCTGCCTCTGGTTGCCCTGTTGGTTTTGGCACTGAGTCAGATAGCACAGTACCAAGAATCCATCAGAGATTCTGGCCAGAGGACACATCGGAATAAGCTGCTCTTCTTATAGCCAGCACAATGTAGACGACAGCACAAGACCAGGGTCCAATAGTCCTTTTTGTGGGGTGCCCCGTCCTCAGCGCCAAACTCCTCCCATGAAGCTCCATTTCCTAAGACTTTTACCATCTTCCCTCGGTGCCGAGACTATCACAGAGACCTTTGGAAGACAGTCAGGAACCAAAGTCCAGCATAACATTTTATATTGCACACACATCAAGGCATCCTATTGGACTCCTGAGTTACTTAATCGCCAATTAAAATGTAAAGGCTGGGGAGATGGCTCAGTGAATAAGAACACTTGTTCAGCAAGCATGGGGGCCTCAGTTCAAATCCTCACTGCCCACATAAAAAGCTAAGTGTACTCATACACGCCTATAACCCCAGCACTCCTGTGTGGACATGGGAGGCCAAGAAGGGAAGATCCTGGAGCTCCTAACCTGAAATGTAGCCAGTGAAAAGAGCCCATGTCCTGAGTGAAATGGAAGGCGAGGGTCCAAGCATGAGGTTGCCCTCTGACCTACACATGCAGATTGAATACTGCATGCACCTGCAGTCACACATACACACACACACACACACACACACACACACACACACACACACACACACAC
>JADRCD010230384.1:0-19137 GCA_019843815.1 Montemys delectorum
TCTATACGATTAATTTTCTATTTATAAAACATGAGTGAAGTTTCCTCGCTGCCCTGTCCTTTCTTGCTTCCTTCTGCTTTTCCTTGTATCTTGCTTTCTTTTACTTTCTTCTGTGTGTTCATGTATTTATTGACTGTTTCCACTATATTAAGCTCCTTTCCTGGTGTGGTGGATAGTTAAATCCATTGCAAATGGTTATAATCATATCAGAGTTTTAATAATCATGTAAATAATAGAGAATTATATGTGGATTCTAATTCTTATAGAGGATTATGGTTCATAACTCAATAAAGCACATAGTTTTTGTTCTCATTATGTACTCAGAAAAAAATGGTTTCACTTTATAGTTGTGATTTATAGAATTTTCCAAGAATTTCTGACCTTAATTTTTTAGCCATTATTTTAATCCTTTAAACAAATGAGCAAATATTCCCCATTTCTATTTCTGCCTCTTTCTCTCCCCATACTTTTCTCTCCTCTCTCTCTCCCTCTCTCTCTCTCTCTCTCTCTCTCTCTCTCTCACACACACACACACACACACACACACGCACACGCACACACGCACACACGCACATACGCACACACGCACACACGCACACATGCATTACATAACACACATAGTTTTCCTGAATAGTTCACAGCAGTTGACCTAAATACAGACCTAAATACCCAGAAGTCTGCATGGATGGCCTGGCCACACCTGTGTGTGACCACAGCTTTCCTACATGTTCATATCTCTGCCATCCAAGAGCTTGCAGCCTACTGGATGCTAAGTCTGAGAGATTTGATATGAAACTGTCCCGAAGTTTCACGAACTTGGGTTCTCTCAGGCGAAGGATTAAAGGACCTGAAAAATAGGGTTCGAAAGCAAGAGAAAGGACAAAGCCAAGTTGTGCCCCAATCAAGGCTTCGTACTTTACTTTGGGGGGTTCAGCATTTTTATATGTACACGAGAGAAACCGAAAGTGAATCTCTAAGTTACAATGATATTTGCATAGCATAAACACTGCCTCAGACTGGCATGATCAGTACATGACTGCTGCACTCTGAGTTTGCATACACTTTTGCCCACAGGGCACACTCTTTCCTAACTAGCCTTCCCCGTGTGGGAGATGAGCCCATGCTGCTTCCTGGCCTGAGTGTCCTTGACCCAAAAGACCTTTACTGCAATGCTGCCCTGCTTCTCACACTGGAGCGAAGGTCACCAGCAGCTGGGATGTCTGTGGATGTCTTCAGGCAGTGGGCGTTGTCTTGGCTCCCTAGGTTTTTTCTGCCTCAAGCAGAAACCGCCAGAGTCCAAAGGCTGAGCTGAAGGAAGGAGGCAACAATTTGATGTCAGGTCTTACACCAGGACTGTTTTCTGCCATCCAAGGGCTGAACTATGTCTTTGTCTTAAATGACGTACAAGATATTCCAAGCAGCTATTCGGGTTTATTGCCTATATTGGATTATATGACTATTTCTTCATTTCCTGGTAAGATTTCTGAAGGACAAAGTTTCATGTCTTAAAGGAGTTTTTATTCTCAACATTTGGCACGGTGACTGCTTCATAGCATTTGCTAGAAAGAGGTCATTATAGCCTGAGAGTCCAATTCTGAAATCCTCCATCATCCCAAAGGAAATCTGTAGTCTGGGTGGGCATCCTGCTGTCTCCTCATAGTCAGGATTCACATGGTCACAGCACACTTTGAGAAAGAAACACTTTCATCTGAAGTTGTGTCCATCCTTAAGGAGATGCCAACAGTCATGGTAAGTTCTTGTTCCTCCCACTTTCCAGATTGGAAAGGAGAGTCTGAATGGATAAATATACATCACTACTGACTGTATAGTTGAATTCTTAACTTCTCTTGACTCCAAAGGAGTCCTCTCTGTATACAGCAGTCTTCAAGATTCTGCCAACAGAATACAATTGTTACATTGATGCTCACTGCTCTGACTGCATGCTGTGGTTAGAAACTAAAGTAAGAATACATGGAGTACTTTTTACTCATATTTATAACTGATCTAATCTTAGGGCCATACCATGCATTATTATCCTTAGTTTAATGATGATAAAATGAAGGTGATATCAATTTCTCTCCTTCTACCAAAGTAGGAGACCTAAGGAGCCATAGGTTTTGGTTTTCTTCTGTACAATATAAAGAATTACAAAAGCTAAGAATAGTGGGTGATTCAAAGAAAGATAAATCAAAAGTATTTCTGCTTTAAAAAAAATAGATCTATCTGTTTAATATTAATATTAGGACCACAAATCAACCAACCAGAATTATAGTCTTGAAAATTACAATTCATGGGACACCACAGTCTCTGGAAGGCTGATGGTATACTCTTTTTTATGCACAGTGTTTGAAAAAGCATTCAATGGCAGAAAATATCATCTGGAAATTATTTCCCATTAGAAAGAAAGAGAGAACATTTTTTTTTAAACTTTCAGTAGGAAGTATCTAACTTCAAGTTAAGTACTACTGTGATTTTATTGGTTAACTATTGGAGAAAAATAAATGTTTAGAGGCTTTGATAAAATAATGGATGGGAAGGAAATGAAAGATCAGAATTATAAATAGTAGAAGGGAAGAGATACAGAATTTTGTACCCACAGCTTAAACTGTATGGTAAGAACAAGAGGTGCATTTCCAGAAAACATAAAGCACAAACCTTTAACAATCAAAGCTAAATAAAAACTCTGTGCATGACACCAGGTCATGTAAGATTCATTTCCAAAGTATTCAGGTTCGCAGTAATGTAGAAAGTTCAGATGGAGGGAAGAGGTTTTGGAGTACATTTCACTCTCAGGTACTCTTCACAGATAAGAGAGCTGTGTAGTAAACAGTATCCTTAGGATCAAGGGCAGAGTACCCACTCCAGAATAACTCCACCATCCAGATGATAGACTTTTCCTAGTTATATATTTGATAATGGTTTATAGTGTGGTGGCTCTAGTGTGCTAGCTAGCTTTTGTGTTCCCTCCTCTCCCTCCTCTCCTCTCTCTCTTCTCTCCTCTCTCCTCTCTTCTCTCTCCTCTCTTCTCTCTCCTCTCTTCTCTCTCTCTCTCTCTCTCTCTCTCTCTCTCTCTCTGAGACTAACATATAAAATGCTACATGTCACATGGCAAATCTTCATTCAATTTTGTTATTACTGGTAATAATTCTAAATTAAGATTGATTTTAACACAACTGGTTTTATTTTTTGAGAACTGCTATGTGTATACAATATATTTTCACCAAATCAACTCCTCCTCTTCTCCAACTTCTCCTAGGCCAGTTCCAGTCACTCCAAGCTTCTTATCTTCCTTTTTTTCTGTCTTTTTTTTAAATTTATTTTATGTGTATGAGTACACTGTAGCTGTGCAGATGGCCATGAGCTATCATGTGTGTGGCAGCTGGGAATTGAACTCAGGACCTCTGCTAGCCCGCTCTCTCTGGCCCCGCTCACTGCTCCGCCCTCTGCTCCGGTGTAATTCACTGTAGCTGTTTTCAGACGGACTAGAAGAGAGGGCGTCTGATCTCATTACAGGTGGTTGTGAACCACCATGTGGTTGCTGGGATCCGAACTCAGGACCTTCGGAAGAGCAGTAAGTGCTCTTACCTGCTGAGCCATCTCGCCAGCCCCCTTTTTTTCTTTCTTTAAAAGAAATAATAATCCAATTATATTCATGGTGTGAGGCCATCCACTGGAGCATTGACATTCTACCAAAAACCCATCGCTACAGAAAAATGACTCTCCCCCAGCAGCCATGACTATTACCCATCAGTCCTCGCAACTTCTGGCTCTTTCAATCTTTCTGCCTTCTGTCTATAACATTTCCTGAGCTTCAGCATAGGAGTGCATGATATAGGTATTTCTGATGTTTTTAAAGTACCAGATAACGATGACTAAGGTAGAATTAATATGGCTTGGATTATTCCTTCTTTCAGATGGGGTTTAGACTAGATATGTATCCCTCACAAAGAATGTTTCACGGAATAGTTATAGTGAGTTGTTATCATAGATACTTAGCACCAATTGTCTTCAACTGAATTATTTGTCAAAACATCTGTGTACCAGTGTGCTCTGAGGAGGAGATCCTAAATACAAACGAAGTAATGTTTTTTCCAAACTTCTTTAGCCACGAAACCCTTACATAACAAATACCTTGAAGGGCAGTAAGGTAAGAAGTGTGGGGTATATATTTTTATAATTCCCAAAGTTAACTATTTGTTATATTGTTTTTTGCTATTTTTTAAATTTACATATACAATGTAATGACTCATGTACATATGCCAAGGCACTTACCCCCCTCCTCCACTGCCCTCCCATCCCACCTGCCCCATCTCTCTAGTCCCCTCCAACCTCTCCAGTAAACCTCCCTTCCTCTACTTTCCACTCACAGGAATGTCATTTCCTTCTGTTTGCTACCCATCCAGATACGGGATGGTGGGTGCCATCTAGTGTTTAGTGTGTGCACATCAACTGAGCACTGCATAGTGACTAAAAGCAGCACCTAGCCAGGTTCCACTGTGGAGATTTATTCCTGCTCCCCATCACAACTACAGTTCTGAAGTTGTTATGATAATGAAAGATTTTTAAAAGCCATCACCTTGGATTAAATTCTATATGTCTATTGTAGGTAATCTTTTCTCTCTAATTTCTCCCTTAGGTATTTTATTTCTTAGAGATTTGTTGTAGAAACAATTTCAATCATTGAGCCATCTTCTTATTGTATTCTTGGGACAGATTTTAGAGCATTCATCAGGCAAATACATTAACCAGCACGGTGACCTTCTTGGGCATTCTTTCTGCAGAAGGAAAGACAGAAACGCTTCTGTTATTGTGTGTTTCAGTGCTTTGCAAGGGAAAAAAAAAAAAAAAAGAGGAAAGCAGGCATGTTCTGAAAGCTGGAAAATCTAGGAGCATAAAGCCATCGTCTCCTGAGGGCCTACATGCTGCATTATAACAGAAAAGAGAATATCATATGACAACCAAAACGGGCATACAAAATATGCAAGCATACAAAATGTGCAAGGATACACAAATATCCAAGCCTACAAAATGTATGCCTCTTTCTGTAAAGCCACTAATGCTAACATGATTGCCCCATCCCATCCTAATTATCTCCCGATGGCCTGGTAACTTCCAAATACTGTTAACATACTAATTTTAGGAATTAATTTACAACATGACATTTAAATAGGCATTTAACCCCTAGGAGTTCAGCTCTCCCCTAAGAGTCCTTTATTCCTATTGGTTGCCAAGGGCATACAAATGCTCCCAATCACATACAACCTTCTAGCCTCTGGAGAGAATAGTCTTTTTAAAATTGTATCATAGCCTTTCTTGACCTCTCTAAAGCCTTCCTATGACTTTCCATTGTTCTTAGATGCTAAAATGTTGATGTGGTATACATGATCGTGAAGCGTCTGGCTTCAGCCTATCAGTATAACCCTATAGTTCTTCTTCTTCTATGCTCATTCATGCTTCAGCCACCCTGGCTTTTCCTTCACCTCTAGCTGGTGTGCTATTAAAAATACCTCTCATCTGGGTTCAATCCTAAAGTCCATCCCTACAATCGTCATATCACAACTGCAGGATTATGAGTGGGTAACGGATTCCAGTTCTGAATGACACAGGAAGGCACAGAACAACAGTTCCTAGCTGTCAAGAAGCATTTAACTATCCTAAGAAGATTTCTACATTCAGGCTACCATCAGGACACTCAAGAGCAGAAAGCAGCACTGCTAAGCATCTGGTGGTGACAGCAGGAAGCTAGTGCTTGGGGTCAGCCTGGCTCCAAGCCAGAAAGTCACTTCAGTTTCTTCTTCTATAAAATGGAAGTGATCATTTCTTGACATATCCTAAAGATCCAATGAGAAGCAAGGGCTAAGCAACAGCCCTAATGTGCTGGGCTCTCTTGTGCTATAGGATTCCTCTGACAAGAAGCTATGAGTAAATGAGGATCTTCTATTCTCTAGAAAAAAAAAATTGGCAAGCTGAATTCACCATGCTTCCTTGGAGAAACATCTGCCATTCTCCGGCATAAAATCTAAGCTGTGTAACACATAGTAAATGAAAACAAAACAAAACAACTCGATAAACATAGTAGGCAGTGAGAACCAAAGTCAACACAGCTCCTTTACAGTTACACTCCTTAAGGCCCACTTATTCAGTGTGTCATTGTCATACGTACACAGGTCCAGTGAAAAGATGCCACCAAAAAAAAAAAAAAAAAAAACCCAACAGCACAGACCTATGGGAGGTATCCCACAGGATGCCCACTGAAAGACTCAGCTGTAAATAGCCTTCTAAATCCCAACATTCAATTCAGGGAAGCTGGAACCATTTTGTCTCAAAGTGGTATTTCTACAATGTGCATATATAACACCAGATCGGTGAAAAGACTCCATGAAAAGTGTTCATGATCCAGCAATGAATTAGAGAAAGCCAGCAGAAAGAAAGAGAGACCATGAAATTGTTTTCTAGTCCTGTTGAATTTAAGGACTCCCCCTACTCCTAGAACATAGATAATTATTATGTGAAATGTGTTTTGGAAGTTCTTCCTTAAATGAATCTTAAGAAAACTCTCACATGTGTTTACCTGGGGAGAAATAAGATTTATACTGTAAAGTCCTTATAGGCCATCCACTAATTGAATAAAGTGACTGAGTGCTGAGAACAGAACATAAAAGTGTACGTTATGTCCTTGGTGAGCATAGTGCCTCTTGAAGAACCAGACACATGCTGATTTCCAACATGGAAAGCTAATAGAAAGTGCCAGACCCACCGAGGGGCAGGGTAGGAACGTGTGGAGATTTGTACAGGGGACTGCTTTCCTACAAAGGGGACCTAGAGGCAGAAGAAATAACAGAAAATCTGAGATAATATACCTAACACCAGTTGTACAATCCCTTCACACCAAGCATTGAGTTAAATACTTCACAGTCTCTTGAATTCTCCCCAAATACTTAGTTGACTTGAAGGTACAGAGAAATTCAGTAATATGCCTGAGATTATATAGATCATCAACCTGACCACGGTATTTGAACTGCTATTGCTTCTGATTTCAAACTGATACCCTTATTGCAACTCAAAACTTCAAAAAGGAAATTGAATGTGGCACTTCACTTACATCTAAGACTATCCATACTCAAATTTCAGTTGTTGGGGGAAAAAAACATATTTGATGCCTACTTTAATAGAGCAGTTATGAGGAGATGTGTGAGCCCCCTAGGAAGCCTTTGTGCCTGGAGACTCCAAGATACTTCTAAGCATCTCTATCCTGAGACGCATCACCCAAGATCAAGACATCCTCTCATTTGCCTCTGTACCCCCTTAGTGGATTTAGACCCAGACCATCAAAGGCCCTTAGAAAAGCTAGATCGACTCTCTGTGGTATTATCTGGATCTCTACGCCCTGAACCTATCTGCCCTGAAAATTCAGACTACACTAACACTTTAAACTTCCTAGCCAATTGTCTTAGTTAGGGTTCTACTTCTGTGAACAGACACCATGACCAAGGCAACTCTTATAAGGACAACACTTAATTGGGGCTGGCTTACATATGTAAATGTTCAGTCAATTAGCATCAAGGTAGGGGCATGGTAACATCCAGGCAGGCATGGTGCAGGAGGAGCTGAGAGTTCCACATCTTCATCTGGAGGCTGCTAGCAGAATACTCACTTCCAGGCAACTAGAATGAGAGGCTTATAACCCACACCCACAGTGACACACATATTCCAACAGGGTCACCCTTTCTAATCCTGCCACTTCCTGGGCTGAGCATATACAAATCATCAAACAAATTGGAAAGTATTTGCCAATTCAGATGGATTCTGTTGACTAATAGGAAATCCCATAAATCAGGGGAAATAATTGAATATTATATGATACATGAGTGACTAAAATTTTGATGTCTCTTTTAAATTAGCTTATAGCTTATTTTCTTCTTTAAAAGGGGTGAGGATGCAGGGGCTAGAGAGATAGCTCAGTGGTTAAGAGTACTGGGTGCTCTTCCAGAGGTCCCAGTTTCAATTCCCAGTACCCACATGGCAGTTCACAACTGTTTATAACTTCTGTTCTAGGGGATCCAACTCCCTCTCACATGCAGACAAACCTTATGTACATAAAATAAAAATAAATAAATTATTATTTTAAAAGAGAGGTCCATTTAGATGAGTAGCAGTTTCTATATAACATGATTCCTCATGGTAGACATTCAGAATGTGATGTGATAGCTGATCCCAGGCAAAGGACAAAGTTTACTAACAGATTTCTCCTCTGAGGGAAGGAGTGGCCACCAACTAAAATGGAGTCACTTGGCTGCACTTTGGTTTGACCTCTTAATAATATTGCTAGGTTAATAACATTTAGATTTATGTCATGTTTACATGTTCAAAGCCTCTTACTGTGGGCACCATCTCACCTTTATTGGATCTTGAGGATATGTTGAGAAATAATAACTTCCATTTATAGAAGAAGAAAATGTGACTTTCTAGCTTGGAGCCAAGCTGACCCCAAGCACTAGCTTCCTGCTGTCACCACCAGATGCTTAGTGGTGCTGTTTTTCTGCCCTTAAGTGTCCTGATGGTAGCCTGCATACCTAGAACTTACCTGCTGGAGTTCCTGGCTCCAAGCAAATGTTACCAGCTCTGGGTAATTTAAAGAACCAATAATGAGAAAAATAAATTTGCTAGAGAAATAATTGATAACTCAGGACCTTAGAAAGTTGTAGGAAATGCATCTCGGGAGCCAGAGAGGAAAGCCTGCAGGGGCCAGGTAACTGAGGGTTCTCCAACAGCATCACCATGGTCCATTTGCACCCAGGCTAAGCTGTTCTGTAAAACTCTCTCCCTCCGTCTTCCTTTCCTTCTCTGGTATAGGATGATGCTAGATCTCAGCCCCTGCCCATGATGGGAATAAAGAAATCTGCCCCATCCAGTGTCTCTAGTGAGGCAGAGATGTTTTGCTTCGCATCTTGGATTGTTTTAAAACAAGAAAGAGCTGAGATCTTTGGGCTTGCCAAGCTCTACAAAAGGAATTGCTAGATCTATAGTATTAAGAATCGTAATTACCCCTTAAACAATAGAAATTGCTTCTGGAGTGTGACCTGCAATGGCTCAGGCCTGTAAAAAATAAAAGAAATAGACAAGATGAAAAAATGATCCTAAATATTGAAAACAGACATGGTTTACCTATCGTTGTCTTGCAGATCTAAGTTCTAAGATTCATAAAGGTTACATCACTTGCCTAAGCCCACACAGTGAGTGGACTGATCTTCGCTACTTCAAAGTCACTGCTGCTTCTTTTATAAATCCTTCACATCAATTTCAGTCATATAATTCTGCAACTTACAATCTTTCTGTAAGTTCCCACTGCCTTTTCATTGCTGCCTCAGTGAATAACAGTCAATACAGATATCGGCTGTGTGCCTGTGCAGATGTGGATGAACAGGTGTGGGTTCGTATTTAAGTGCAGATGTGAGTGTGCCCTTGCATGTGTGGAGGCCAGAGGCTTAGGTCTTAACTGTCATTCCTCAGGTGCTGCCCCTCATTTTTTGAGACAGGATCTCTCACTAGCCTGAGATTCTCTGATTAGGCTAGGTTAGTCATCCAGGAAGACTGAGATATCTGTCTATATCGCCCCAGTTCCAGCATGTTACCACACCTGGGTTCTAGATGATGTGAGGTCACCACACCTGGCTTCTAGATGATGTGAGGTCACCACACCTGACTTCTAGACAGGAAGCTAGGGATCCAGACCGTTCCCCATGCTTGCATTGCAAGCACATTACTAACCATCTTTATGATAATGGAGTTAATCCAGTAGTGGAAAGACTATATAACTATAGATATAGCATGCAGAAGAAGTGAAAAATATTTGTGTATAATTACCATCTTATTTGATAATTTGTAGTTTACTGAATGCCTCATTGCCAAGACCCACCCTCGGCTTGGAAAGGAAGTCCTGAGGAAGGGATGTTTGAGGGTGGCAAAAGAAAAACTCAGAGTCAAATCATAGGTACAAGCTGACAACCTGTGTTCTGTTTAAGATAGCTTTCCAGATAGAACTCTGTTTGAGACAGCTCTCTGACAGAGACAGCTCTCTAGGGCTAGAAAAAAATTCTAAAAGCTCTCTGGATAGCTCATGGGCTTTCCAACCAAAGTTAGAAAAACTGCCAGAAAAAAAGTTCCAAGTCAGAAATCCTGTTACTAAAGTTCTAAAAGAGCTGTAAAGAAATTCTAAAAGACCTGTGTTCACTCTCCAAGCAGTTCTCCCTGGGTTCTCTGCAGACCAAAACTCAGTCTTTAATTTACATATCAATTCAGTCATTTACTCTAGGTTTACTTTTGACTATCCCTTGGATCTTCATCTCACAACCTTAATCCCTCAATTCTTAGAAAAAGACTGCAAGTGTTTTTTTAACATTGTAAATGAATTCAGAGTTCTACCTGCCTCTGTAAGTACAGACTATAAGTTTAGACAGATGGGATCCAGCTCTGAGATCATCACTCCTACCATGCCTGGGCCTAAACAAACTCTGTACCAGGCTGACCTTGAACTCTGGAATCTTCCTGCCTTTGTAAGCACAAACAATAAATGTAGCTGGGTGGGATCTTGTCCTGTGATCACTGTTAACATCCAAAGCCTGTGGGGACTCATGGGCGGGTCTCAGAGACCTGTTGCCAGAGCAACAGCTGCCATATTCCCAGAATCCATTGGGCTCACCTCCCACCTTTACCTGGGCCATACATCACAACCCATATATGTACATGGGAAACATTCCTCCATTTCTCTCTCTCCCGCCTCTCTTTCCACACTACCACCCCCCTCTCTCCCTCTCAATTAAACCTCTTACACGTGGAACTGTTTGGGCCTAGTGTGTGGTACTTTCTAATGCAAACGCTGCTCCGAACACATCAATCACCACTTCCCAAATCTTTTTATCTTCTTCTTTAATACCCTTCCAACAAGCTGGCTTACAGTGGAGCTGACTCTATTCTTTTAGGTCCATATAGCCCTTCACATAATTCATATTTATATCCTTATATTTTACATAGTTGAGAAATTATACATTCTTGAATTCATGTTCTCAGAGTTATTTCCCACAGCCTTAAGGGCTTTCCTGAATGTTTCAGCATTTACCATTTTGCTGAGACATTAGACACATCCTCACCTCCCAGACTCATACTGCTTCTAATTATCATGGAGTCATTAACCTTGGCAGTAAGAATATCTCCCTAAGGAGGAACAGGAAGTGAAATATTTATTTTTTTGTATAAAAAAGCCTTCTGCCCAGCAATCATCAACACTTGTGTGGAAGCCCACACCCTGTTGGCTCTATTCCAGGGACTAGAACCATATCACACTATCCCTCCATGACCATACAGGACTTGGGACCCCATGGCTTGTTGCTACATTTCAAAGCCTTGAATAGTGTCTGGCATTTCATGCCAGGATTTAAGATTTAATGGTGAAGAACAGAAACTTTCTCTCTAGGGCTCTACACTGGGGAAAGTTAAGAGATATAGAGATAAATTCTTAAAGGACTTAAAGAAACCAATGAAATGGCCTAGTAGGTAAAACCCACAACCAAACCTGACTGGCAGTTCAGGACACACATGGTAGAAGGAAGAACTGACTCCCTGATCTCTCTCTCTCTCTCTCTCTCTCTCTCTCTCTCTCTCTCTCTCTCTCACACACACACACACACACACACACACACACACACACACACACGGAATTATTTTTGTATAATTTTTAAATTTGTATTTATTCTTCTCATATCTTACATCCCAACAGCAGTTCCCCCCCCCCCTTCCTCCTCTCCTGGTTTCTCCCCCACGCCCCAGGACTCCCTCTCTGTCTTCCATCTACTCCTCCTTTATTTTCTGTTAGATATCTCCAGCGATATCAACTAAGTATGGCATATCAAGTTGCAATAAGATTAGGCACCTCCCCTCTTATCAAGGCTGGACAAGGCAACCTAGTAGGAGAAAAGGGATCCTCAAAGCAGGCAAGAGAGTCAGAGACAACCCCCGTACCCACTATTAGGAATCCCACAAGAGGACCAAGCTACAAATCTGTAACATATATGAAGAGGGCTTAGGTCAGATCCATGCAGGGTCTCCGGTTGTTGGTTCAGTCTCACAGTCTCAGTGAGCCCCTATCAGCCCAGGTTGGTTGATCCTGTGAGGTTTTTTTTTACAGTGTCGTTGACAGGTCTGGCTTCTATAATCCTTTCTCCTAGTCTTCAGCAGGAACTTTCCAAGTGCTGCCTAATGTTTGGATTTGAGAATCTGTATTTGTTTGTAACAGTTACTGGATGAAGCCTCTCTGACAGTTGAGTTAGGCACCAATCTGGGCTCCTGGATACCAGCATGCCCTCTGTTAGAGAAAGGGGCTTCTGCAGGAATAATTATTTTTTAAAGCATAGAAAACTTGGATAGCATACAAGAGAAATGAGAAAAGCCTTAGAAGAGGAGAAGCCTAGGCAGATGCTGCACAGCCAATCCAGGTGATAAAATTATTCATGGGCAGGAAATTCTGTCTGCATTGTTTCCATGGAAACTCCCATCAGGAGGCTTGTGCTCTGAAATTATCATGTCAAAAACTAATTTGCAATCAAAACAATCATGGGCTGAAAACTACCTAACCTGAAATTCCTGGTGCTTAGTGAATATTTTAATTAAATTATAAACCATACCAGGGAGAGAGGAATAAAAATTATGTTTGAAGCATGGTTTGATTAACATTTGTGATGACACTTTAATTGTAAATATCAAATTGCAGGTAGAGAAATAAAGACAAAGAATAGTTTTCTGGAAACTGGTATCTGAGATGATCCACCAGAGGACTAGTTATTAAAGTCAGAAACATCGAGAGTTCAAGGAAGAGAGGTTTACTTGATGTGGAAGAAGTTCAGTAAAACAGACCCTTTGGTAGGATTCTGACACTGGGAGAAATGACTGCCTTTGTCTTCCCTGTGTCTCCAGTGTTTCGGGGGAGGTTGGTTGTTTATTTCGTTATTTTTCTGAGTTGGGGGGACTTTTATGTGACTTTTTTTTCTCTGCAGACTGATTTGCTTGAGATGCAGGGTTGCTTGTGTCTTGCTAATCACTGCATCCCAGAGCCTAGGCCAGTACCAGACACACAGACATGTGAGTAAAGGATAACATAGTTGGTGCAAATAGTAGCTCAAGGAGCCTTTCCTCAGGAGTTTGCTTGTGAAATCTTCCACCAAAACATTTAGGTTTTTCTTCAATCATCTGAGTCATTTCAGATGCACCCTACCGCCTCTGTGCTCAGGCATGGCTTTGGAAAGGGAGTTAATTGGGCTGAAAACCCTATAGTATTAATAGCTGAATTGTGGCTTCCTGGATTGTGCCCCAGGCATCACATTTTTCAGGAATGGCGGCTGCGATTTGGGGGGAGGGGGGTGACAAGACCTCCTTGCATATCAATGAAGTTGTTAGAAAGGAACCGCTAGGCCCACAGCATTTTCTGCTTCAGGCGAACCTATTTCCAGGGATTCCTTCTAATAAGAATCTTTCCAGGATTATGTCCTGAGTCTTGAAACTTAATGCTAGTCACTCCCAGGTAGCTATCAAAGCCTGGACTATCCTTTCTGAACTGGGACTAAACTGTTAATTGTGGAACAACTTCTGTCTCCCTGAACCATAGCTAGCCCGTTACTTGGGAGACGACTCTGCTAGTACGCACTATGTGATAACAATGAACATCTATCTGTTCCAATTAGTACTTTGTGATTCACCAAGCCATGTTTCCATTTGTGTTCTCAAGTCAACCTGAGACAGTCAGGGAAAACACTATCATCACAACCTTACACAAAGGACACAAGCTTGGGAAGAGTAAGTCATACTTACAACATAATGAGATCAACCAAAAACGTGCACGTTGAATTGTTCTTCTCTTAGATATTTTTCCAGTTATTTTCATAAGCTAGCATAGGAACCACGCATTCCAGTGAAATGAAATAAACAGATGGTGACTGGGATTGTTCCTTGAACATCCACACGATGGCAGCAAAAGATTTTGCACAGAGCTGTGTGAAGGAGGCTTTGTATTTGAAGGATGGTAGTCATGCTATTAACGTTCATTGTTACCACAACAATAGATTTAAAATATATAATTCAGTGCAAAAAAGGTAAATCAAAAAATGAAAGTAGAATTAGTTGGTTTGTTTCTTTAATTTTAGTTATGAGAGTCTGCCTTCAAAGACAAAACCCAAACCCATAATCCTCCTGCCTCTACTGCCTTGTGCTGCCATGCTCAATGGTCGTCTCATTTTGAAACAAAGCACTGAAGATGAGACAGGAATGCTGAGACTGGTGGTTTCTTGAGGAATCTCGAAAGGGGCTGCTCCTTCTTGCATGTGTGTTCTATATTTCCCGTATCTGAAGGAGAGAAAGCCAGGAGTTAGTGAGAAATCAATCTTCCATGTCATTTAATTTCTTTTTATTTCTTGTTCCATATCTTCCCAGGAGATAGAACTCCTTGATGGATCAATGATACTGTGTAACAGATTATAGACACAGTTATTGCCTTTATCTCTCAGGTCTCAGGGGCCAAATGAAGTACACTAAGCCTTCTACTGCTATTCTATTCTCCTACATCCAGCTGTGGTAGAGCCCAAGAAGGGGAGTACTTTCTTCCTTTTGTTTCCTGTTCTGTGTTGAGCAGGGGTTACCTTCACCTATAGAGATCCTGATTATAAATGTAAATAGGTATGAGGTAGTTGTGGCTGGAATGGAGACTAGGAAATCTTTCCAACTTACCATAAACTTGATTCTGTGTCACTGAGCACCAACCTTTTGTAAGCAGACAGTACTTAGGCATTATTGCAAAAGCTATAAATAAACAAACAAATAAAGCACGACATCGAGTGACAGCACCACAGTTTTGAAGTTCCTTGAACAGTTTCTCATGCTGTCCATACTTCTCTTTCCTCTTTTCCTGAGTTTTAAATATTCTTCCCATTATTATACTGTCAAGCATTGCTTATGAAACAGCCAGCTCATATGTTTGGCCACTTGGAATGAAAATATTGTCACCTCGGGTAGCCTGTGATATTTTTTCTTCCTCTCAGGAAAAGTCTAAAACAAACTCTTAAGATAGCATAATTTCAGTTCCCTAACTACCATCCATCAGAACTTCTTTTGACAAATATATTCTACTCTATCTTTTTTTTTTTTTTTACTTACTCATCTGCTATCTCCATCTACAAAAACCTTGGTAGGGCCTTCTAAGTTACAGTGCTCTGTGGCATGTAGTGATCACTGACCCATATTCTCAAGATGTTCTCTGAGTTCTTTGAGAAGTAAAGAGTCATTTCATACATGGTTAAGCCATAAGGAAAATACAGAGAGGTAAGGGATTTCTGCAAACTTCACAGGAAAACCTAAGCAGAATCCATGCTCTCCCTGCTCCCCACCATAACTCTGAAGGGAGGTGCTTCTCATTGGGTCTAAACAGAAAGCCATGAGGTCCTATGCAGATGTAGAAAGTAGAGCACATTCAAGATGTGGGAGCAGTGGGAGCCAACAGACATGAGATACAGAAGATTAATCAAGAGTCTCGAGTGCCAGGCTGAGAAACTGAGGCGCTAAACCCGACAAGGGTAGGAAACACAAATGGAGTCCACATGTAACTCAGTGCAAACGCAAACTCCTGACCCTTTCACAGTTGTGCCAAGTGAAAGGTTAACACCTGCAGAGCTCTCCCAGCTCCTCTGTGCTAGGAATATGTGTGTGAGGGAAAACCGAGTGATAAAAGGATGTACTAAATATGTCAAAGTCATGACTTTCTGCTAAAACAGACTTGATATTGGATTCCTTTTCAACCAATAAAGTATTTAAGACAAGTTAAAAACTGAAGGCATATGCCTGTGCATTTTCAGAGGCCGTGGTTAGAATATAATCATCAAAATAAAGCCGAATGTCTTAGTGTAACTTTCTCGTAACACATCCAGCCTTGTCCATAAAGACCTTTTCTTTCTTCATCACCTGACATATTTAACCTTTTACACTTTGTCTAAAATATCTTCCCTATCCCCAGTTCTTCCTCCAGAATAGACGCCTTCCATTCATCCTTCAGCCCTTAGATGGTTCCATACTGCATGTCTTCTCTCCCTATTTCTACGCAGTCATTGCAACACACACAGAAACTCCTCCAGCTTAGTTAGCGCCCTTAAATCTATGCCCTGCCCATTCTCTCCACATTTAGCATATTAATGTGTAAAGTCACGCTTTACTTATGTAGTGAGACTATGGTGCACATATCACTGATTTTCTAAGTGTTGCCAACTGACAACAATGTGTGTATCCAAGCCGAACTGAGGAATATCTAGAATTGTGTCTAACATCTGTAGTCTTATAATAGCAGTCACTAGAGGGCAACATACTCAAACTCTGAACATCCTTTGGGGTGGAGAGAGAAGAGGAAAATGTTTTCCCCTTTTTTCTGATTAAAATGTGTATGGATAATCTTATGTTTGTAGTAGTTATAGGACCTGTGGGCTGTAGTTTCCATGATTATGGGTTTAACAGTTGTAATTACCTTTCTACTGTGAAATTAAAACCTAGATTAACTGTGATAATCACATCTCCAAGCACAGCAAATATTATCTCACACGAGCCTCCTACCACAGCACCGGAGAATACATTCTTTTCTCATTTTCTAATAAAATCATTCAGGTTTGACGGCATTAAATGAATATGGGCTGTACAGAATTAAAGTACATATAAAGACTCACCAAGTTCTTAGTTATATTAGGTATTTCACAGCACCTGCCCAACCAGATAGATGGAAAGAAGAGGCTATTTTGGTGACCACAAGATGCCATCTGGTGATGCTGTCTCAAGGGTCTATCTCAGTCCTGTCTGCAGGCAGGTGGCCCTAAAGCATCCTCTGTTCTCTGTGCCGGCTACACCACGCCTAGGTTTTACGGGCCATTTTACTTGTTATATTTTTATAGAGGATCAAGAAGGCAGAGACTGCGTACATGAGCAGGAAATGTTAGAGTATATTACAGGGTGAAAGAGAATTGAGATCCCCTAACTTGAAGGACTTAAAGAAGGCTAAAGAAAAATGGATTAAGAATCAATTGCAGTGAGATAGGATTATACCTGTAATCCCCATGCTTTGGAAGGTGAGACAGGAGGATTGGCACCAGTTTTAAGTCAGTCTGAACTCTGGTGTGTTTCAAATGATGGGTTTCAAATCATGTGTTTTGAATAATGAAGAACAGAACAATAATTAGATGGCATGAGGTCCAAGTTTGCTGCCTGTGATGTAAGAGTAAATCTGACTTGGCAGAAGCTAAACTAATAATTCTAGAAATCGGAGTATTCAAGTACTGAAGAGGATGTGTGTTTGTAAAACTTGAACTTCAGGATTCACAAAGAGCTGGCCAAATCGTTTTAATGCCTGTCTAAGTAAACATCACTGGTGCCCCCTAGTGGCCCCTATGAGGCCTGCATATGCCAGGTAAAGCCTTGCATTCTACTCATAGAAGCAGACAAGGTAGAAGCACTATAAATCTAAATGGCTTTGCCCTTTGAACTCCAGAAAGGTTGGCCTGTAGCTCACCTGCCTTGTCCCCATCATACCTCCTAATGGAGCAGCCAGCAAATGGGATGCAGAGATGCCATTCATTATCTTCAGCTTAGGAGCTGTGGCAATTGTTTCCTCTGTCCAAGGTGCTTTGTGTCCATACAGAGGTGTGGGGACAGTGAGAATGTGTATTTCTCATGGGGCAGCTAGGACTTCACCTCTGCTTTCACTCTGATAACAGTCAAGTATGAACTTGCTGAGAAGTTGGCTGTGTGGGATGTCACTCAGCACGCTCAGATCTTCATTATGTGTGACCGGATGGTGTGACAATCACCACCATGTTGGAAGGCCTGTAGGGCTGCTGGGAGAAAGGACCAAGGCAGCGCCTACTGTGTATAGCTAGGTTAATTTGACACCGGGAAGGATTTAGTCATTGTTGGCCGTTATTTTGGTTGTCGACACATTTTTCGGGACTTGCTTTGAAAGGAATGGTAGCTCATCTGCACTGGCACTAGAAAGTACAATCACAAGCAAAGGGGCGCTGTTAACAAAGAAGCTGTGGATCCAGTTTCTATCACGGAACACCAACGATCTTCAACTCATCACTTGGACTCCAGATCCGGACCTACGCTAGTGATGACTTCTTGTTGCTGCTCACTCCACTAAGCATAATATACACAACAGAATCTCATTTACCACGTTGTAGTTGCTCATGTAAAACCCAACAGACAATCCACAGTGGTTCAGAGAACTTATCACAAAGTATTCCTGCCTTTTGGTTGGTCTCTATGCTAACTAGAATTTTTTTTTTTTTTTTAATTTTCAAACTTGAATCAGAGCAGAATTTGAACCCAGCTTCTCTACTAACTAGATGTGGGACCTTTGAATATGTCTTTTCTGTATCTCCCCATATAAAATAAAGCCAATGACTTGGCTCAACAATCCTGTAGGCTTTAATTGTACTATGAGATGTACAATCTCTGTCACAGTTACCAATGTCAAGTGGTCAGCCATCTTTAGCAACAACACTAGATGGCCCAAAGTTAATGGTTCCACAAGCTGAGCTGGTCTCAACTCTAAGAGCAAATGTCTCCAGTTTCAAAGCGAGTGCTTCATCTGAGCCTGGGGACACGGTCTCGGTCCTGCCACATGATCTGACCTCCAGTGCATTTTCTCACTTTAGTTCTACCTGGGAAGCACCCAGGGATCTAACATTCTCAGTGCTCTTTCTGCCTCTCTCAGTGAAGTAAGATGAAGTTGTTCACAATGGGCTTAAGGGAAGCAATCTCAACTTCCTGTATCACCATTTAAATAGTACTAGGTCTTAAGCCCAAGGCTAAATAAGTTCATCTTAATTAACTCCTGGGATGCTACAATTCTTAGTAACTTACAGGAACACAGTGCTCCATAGCATTTCAAAAGTTGTCTCTAATGGAAGACCTTGGATTCTTACTAATCCTCATATATGATACAGCACCTGGCAAATTGTAGGCAATCAGTAAATGTGAATTTAAATGCTTTGGAGGTCATGTCTCATGTTTAGATATACTGTTTGTGTGTGTGCATGTTGAGATAAAAGTATGCGTATGTGT
>JADRCD010230384.1:19237-30405 GCA_019843815.1 Montemys delectorum
GTGCCATCCCTGGGCTGGAAGTCTTGGGTTGGCACCACCCACAAGGGGCCCTACCCCCTTGATCACTAATTGAGAAAATGCCCCACAGCTGGGTCTCATGGAGGCACTTCCCCAACTGAAGGTCCCTTCTCTGTGATAACTGCAGCCTGTGTCAAGTTGACACACAAAACTAGCCAGTACAATATATATAAACATGTGAGCATATATATGTATGTAGACCAGAGAACAACCTTGGATATCATTCTTCAGGAGCTGTCTATCTCGCCTTATGAGTCAGACAGCTTGTCTCATGGGCGTGGGCTAGTTTAGCAAGGCTGGCTGGAGGCAGCAAAGTCCTCAGTTGTGGGGGTTGGGGTGAGGTTTCTGTTGTTTGGAAGAGACACCATAACCACAGTAACTTTGATAAAAGGAAACATGTCACTGGGGCTGGCTTGCAGTTCAGAGGTTGAATCCATTGTCGTCATGGCAGGAAGCATGGTAGCGTGCAGGCAGACGTGGCACTGGTGAAGTAGCTTAGAGTTCTACATCTGGATCAGCAGGCAGCAGGAAGAGAGAATGAGACACTTCATGGCTTAAGCATCTGAAACTTCAAAGCCTACCACCAGTGACACTTCCTCCAACAGGGCCACACCTCCTAATAGTGCCAATCCCTGTGAGTGTATGGGGGTCATTTTCATTCAAACCACCACAGGGGATTATAGGTTGCATACTGACCTTTCTACTCAGACTCTTAGCATTGAGTCCAGGTCTTCCTGTTTGCACAGCAAGCATGTCACTGACTGAGCCATCTCCCCAGCCTGCTCATATACACTCATATACACTTCTTGGCCCGCAAAACCACTACATCCAAAGACAAAGCACTTTGATGAAGGGATTTGGTAGAAACTGAAGCACAGCACTTTTCCTCAGTTGAAAACAAAGTTTTAAAAAGTAGTTTCTCTAAAAAATGTCATAGGGCCACCAAGATGGCTCAAAAGGTTCAGATGCTTATGACAAGTAAAGCCAACAAGATTCCAGGACCCACATGGTAGACAGAGAGAACAACTCCCATAAGTTGTCCTCTGATGGTCACATGGGCATGACCACACAAATAAACACACATAATCCATACACATGAAATAAATGTAAAATATAAACACACAATAAATAAATAAATAAATAAATAAATAAATAAGAAATTGTTCTGTACTAGAAAGAACCATAAAAGTAAAATCTGAATTGGACTTTCTAAAACAATGAGATCGTGCAGCATGTGGCAGTTGACAAAGACAAAGCAAGGGTTCCTAGACACATAGACAATACCATACCAAGTGGTGTGCTGGCATACATCTATAGCCCCCCATGAGAGAGACTGAATAGAAAGGCTTTTGAGCCCAGTGTGACTACAGAGCAGAATTCTACTTCAAAACAAAATAAAACAGTAACAGAGAGGCTGACAAAAGATAAAGCGAGAAGCAGAGATTGCAGCTGATATGATGGAAATCTTGAGCTATGCATACATTCTAAAATCCAAAGGGGAGATGGTACTAGGCAAAAGATAAAAGGTAGGTGGGAAGGAAAACATGGAGTCTAGAACCTTTAGCTTATAATGATGATGTTAAGGTACAGGCTGAACATTCAGTCCGTTCTTTGATAGGCAGCAGGGTTCTACATTAGACAGCAATGGATTTAAAAGTGTCCAAAAGCAGTCTTAGGGGCCAGAAATTCTGGAGGTGCTTTCTCCAAAGCCCTAGACAGAAAGAAACACACACACACACACACACACACACACACACACACACACACACACACACACACAACTTAAGGCATGTCCTTGACTTAAAGCCATAGAGCACTATATATAAACAGGACTGTGTGAGATAGAATTTTGTAACTCTAGTTCAGACAGTTTTGCTGTTTCAATATGGGAAAACAAGTTCCTCTGGCTTGTCTCTATTTGAAAGCTAGCTTGACATTTTAGTTCTCTTGATGAATTAGAAGAAATTTTTTGAACCTTTCACATTATGTTTGGCCTTCAAGTGGATAATGCAGCTTAAAAAAATTCTATTGTAAACATAGTCAGCTGCAGTCTACCCTCTTGACAGAGTAGGACAAGTCAGCTAGGGAGGAACAGAGAAAAAAGGCGGAGACAGATTAGTCCAAGGTCATGAGGAGAAGGTCAGGAGCACAAGTAGGAGAGTGGAACCAACTGAAACAGCTGCAGAGAAAAGGCGAGGCAGAGGGAGTGAATGTGGCCCCTCCGGGATGCACTGATCAGGAGAGGATCACAGAGATGAGACCCTGAGTGTAGGACAAAGAGGGATCCAGAATGGGGAAGAAAGAAAAACTGTGCCCAAGAATGAAGGGACTCCCACTTTGCAGAATAGAATGTATGGTGACTTTTCAAGATGCCATGTGTTTGCAAAAGAGAAATCACTAAGCTGTATTTAATTGCTTGGTGGGAAAAGGAAAGATAGAAGACAAGAGCTTAAAGATTCAGAATCATATTTTAAGTCCTGAGAAACTCCCAGCGACAGTAACAGCAAGAGTTAGTTATTTTATTCGCTGGCTGACAAATGTGGTAGATGAAGTTTTAGAGTTGCATGTCCCTGTTTCCTACAGCCTCCCGTGCTCGCCCTGCAGTGGTCCTTATTGACTTCATGCTGGTAAGTCTGATCTCACTGATGTGACAGAACTTGCTCAGCCCCTGCAGCCAGCCTTTCTCAAAACTGACCAGCGTAACCTGTGGTTTAAGGAGGGAGATGGACCAGGAGGTGCAAACTAGGTCACAGGGTTATTAAGATGATGCTAAGATGCACTGGGCAGTTGTGCTTTCTGTGATGACCAAAGCTGCCAAATGGTCCCTTCTACCAACCATTGCCTCTGAGGGAAGCAGTCCTCCAGTCAGGACTCCCACATGCCTGAAGGGACTTTTCTATAGACAGAAAAACATTAACCCTCAGTGAAGACCTAGACTGGCACGAGCTGGAATTGCTAGTCTTTAACCGCCTTTCTTGATGTACTGAAGGATCCTTGAGTCCTGTGCATGGAGGGGGAAGTTAGTTCAATGTTGGGTTGGTGTCTGTTTGAGGCAGGGTGCTACCTGCAAACCTGAGGCAGAAAGCATTAGGTACAATGCAAGAAAAGGGCAGAGTAGTAGGGAAACCAACAGCTTGTATGTCACACAGTCAGAAGCCCGCATCCTCACTGTTAGTTTGGAAACATGTTGATCACTCTGTGCCTCACTTTCTTCATCTTAAAAGTTGTCTTTAGTCTAGGTCTTGGAGGAACTAGCAATACAAAGCATAACAAATACCTTCTAGTTCATCTATAGTGACTTGACTAGTGTTGTCTTTATGAAACCTTCCATGTTTAACTCTGGTCATAGGCCATTTTTTTACTTTTTAATTTATTTATTTATTGGCTTTACATTCTGATAACAGCTCCTTTCTCCAAGTGTCTCCTCACATACCTCCTTCCCCATAAGCCCCCCTTCTCCTCTAAGAAGGGGGCAGCCCCCCTGGGTATCATTCCATCCCAGAACATCAAGTTACTACAAAACTAGGCACATCCTTTCCCACTGAGGCCAGAGAAAATAACCCAGTTACAGGAATAGGATACTCATGCAGGCAACAGATTTAGGGACAACTCCCTCTCCAGTTGTTGGGGGGGGGGACCCTCATAAAGACCAAGCTACACATCCACAGCATATGTTCAAGGGCCTAGGTCCAGCTCATGTATGCTCTTTGGTTGGTGATTCAGTCTCTGGAAGCTCTTAAGGGTCCAGGACAGTTGGCTCTGTTGGTCTTCCTGTGGAGTTCCTACACCCTTTAGGTCCCTCAATTCTTTCCCCAAGTTTTCCACAAGACTGCCTGAGCTTTGTCAAATGTTTGGCTGTGCATCTGTGCATCTTCATACACCATCTTTAAAAAGCCATCTGTTGTCTGGTAGTAGTAGCACGTGCCCTTAATCCCAGCACTCAGAGGGCAGAGGCAGGAAGATCTCTGATTTCTAGGCCGTCCTGGTCTACAGAGCTAGTTCCAGAATAGCCAGGTTTACACAAAGAAACACATCTTGGAAAACAAAATAAACAAACAAACAAACAAAAAACTAAAAAAAACCCAAAGAAATCCAACTAGCCAAACAAACCAAAAAACAAAATATAAAGCATCTTTCTGGAGTCTAGATGCATTCCATCCATATCACCTCTCTCCTTTTCTATTCTGTCTTTCCTACTCACTCATTATTTACTGGAGATTTTCTTTGTTCTACATCTGAGCCATGGAGATGAACATGATTTCCTAATGCTGTTTTGTGATTAAAAGGGTATGGCTTTTCAGTTCTATTCACGTCCAGAGCTCCAGCAACTAGCCATGGAAACTCAAACTTTGCTAGGGAGTAGTGCTCTGGAGGGAGCTGCCTTCTGTTTGCTAAATTGGAAGGGCTGGAAAGGAGGGAATCTGTTAGTAATTAGAAAAGATTTAAACGACTGGAGAAAAAAAAAAAACCTTCCCCGCCTTTGTAAATGGAAAATTTTCTGATGCTTACAATACCCACTTGGGACTTCTGAAATACTGAGCAGAGCCAAGGCTGATTTATGAACTCTCGATATGAGAGAGTGGAAGAAGAGATAGAGGATACAGCTTCCAGAGAAGGCTTCCTGAGGGCAGTCATTGCTCCTCTTCTGAATTTCTTTTTGCCTTCCCCAGAGTTTTGAAATGTTTCTATAGCTTCCTCTAAATCTTCTAGTGCACATAAATCTTTTATAAAATCACTGATTCTTCAAGTTAAGGCTGATTATTGGGTTGTTCATCTAACACTTCCCAAAAGATGACATATTCAATATGGCAGCTCTGACAGGAAGTTCAGCCCACCCCGGGGAAAATCAGTTGTCTTCTCTGTGGATTCCTGGATATCTCTCCTATAAATACTCCTCACCTCACTTTCTTCTCTGGCTTGTTTTCTTTACATTATTAGCTATAGAACTGGCCACAAAGTCACTAGCAATGTAGTTTATAATGCTTCTTCAAATGAAGTAAAAGTCAATGGATCTTCAGACTTCTTAGAGTCCAGGAAGACACTGATTAGGCTCAAATAAGTCTACTGACCCTCAATAATAATTTATAATGACCATAATTTGTGAATCATTCTGGGAATATAAGAAACATAAAGCAATCTAAGGAGCTTCTCTCATGGGGATTATAGTCTAGTTGCTGATATTTATAAGGAAGATAACAAATAGATAAAGGGATCAAATCATAGAATAAGGGATGTAGTATAGTCTCATTTTAAGCAGTAACTATATCTGGAGGTAAATAGTGTGGTTTTAATGACTGGTTAGTCATTTGCTTGCATATAAAGTCATATAAAACACAGGACTGTAGAAGGGGTATGTGTGTATGTGTATGACAGAGAGGTATAGAGAGAGGAAATATATGTCCAATTATTTATCTAATGTTACCTGAAGGCTAGGAACAAAAGATGTCTATAATTTCTAGTATTATTATTAATATTATTAATTGTCTTCAGTGCTAAAAACATAAGCCACTAAAGGAAACGAAAGCTTTGTGTGATGCTGTTAGCTTACCAGGCTACTGACCATGTAAATAGCACTTGACCATCAGCAAGACAGCAAAGCTGGAAATGTACAACTTAACCTTGACATGAGAGAAAATGAAGGCGTCAAGGAACTTCAGGAAATGGGAAGAAGAACAAGGACCAGGAATACAGCCACAGGGAGTAAAGCCAGGATAGGAATGGGTGCGAAGCTAGTGGCTGCAAAAAAGGTTTGCCTAGGAGATAGAGTTGTGTTATGTAGAACACTAAATACTAGAATTCCCGTCTGGACTGTGTTACAAATATGGTGAATGATACTGACAAACTATTTCATTCTCTGGGCCTGAGTCAGTGTAGCTATGATATGGGAGGATTAGATAAGACCAACTTTAATACTGCTCATGTCAAAGAACACTATGATCTGAAAAGAGTCGAGAGCTGTAAGCAAACACCTTATTATAGAAAGCTTGAAATAAAAGCATAAGAAATCTGCACAAAAGAGCTGAAGAGATGACTCAGTAGTAAAGAACATTTACTGCTCTTGCAGAGGAACTGGGTTCTTTACCTAGCACCCACATGGAGGCTCACAACTACCTGTAACTCCACATCCAGGAAATCTATACCCTCTGGTGGTCTCTGTTTTTGAATGCATATGGTGCACATAAACTCACCCAGATACATACCTATACACATAAAAATGATATACACATACATACAGATAAGCATAAATTGGGGCCAGAGAAATGTTTCAGCCATTAAAGAGCACTTGTTGCTCTGGCAAGGAGCTGGGTGGGGTTCAGTTCCCTGTACTCACATAGTGGCTCACAATGTCTGTAACTCCAGTTCCAGGGAATCCAATTCATTCTTCTGGCTTCTGCAGTCATTACATATGTGTGACTCACAGATGTAAAATACCCATAAACATACAATAAAATAATAAAATAAAATTAAAATCTTCAAAATAATAGTTCCTTTTTGGATTTTATTTATTTTATGTATGTGAGTACACTGTGGCACCAGAAGAGGGAATCAGATCCCATTACAGATGGTTGTGAGCCACCATGAGGTTGCTGGGAATTGAACTGAGGACCTCTGGAAGTGCTTTCAACCATGGAGCCATCCCTCCAGACCAAAATAATACTTTTCAAAAGAAAAGATATTTGCATATAACCTACAAATAGAACCATAGAAGAGAACCATCTGCCTCGTGTATAATGTGAACACTCACATTTGGAGAAAAGTAGACTGGCTAGGATATGCCAAGTGCCTAACAATGGTATAAGAACTTGAAACTGTAAAAAGAGGAGTGAGAGAAAGGAGAGATGGAGATTAGAGAGAAAGTTGGCAGATAATTAGAAGCATTGGAAAACAACATGGAGGATCAAGAAAGTTGAGTCTGTGATGATAGAAAGAAAGGAAGAAGGGCTTCTGCATGAGAGTATCAGCTAATGATCCCACAAGAAATAGAAAAATACAAAATCACCATTTTCAAATCTCAATAAAATGTTTAGACAAGTATAGTCAATAGATGTTTCCAAAAGAAAAAAGAAGAAAGAAAGAAAAGTTGGGAGAAGATGTTGAGGAAAAAGATCCTGTGACTTCAAAGAAATTACTCTTCAGATTTCCTACCAACAAAGAGAAAAGTTATCTTTCAAGTGAAGAGATGATTTGGTCCTTACACAAGTAACCAACCTAGAAAATACAAATAGTGAGGCAGCCACACATGTAGCTGCTCCTGCTGCAATGTAGTAAGCCATATACAACATTGCTCAGATTGTGCTAAAATTTTTGACTTAATTATGATCAGACAAATAAGTAGACACAAGTTGTGGGACAGTTAAAAACATGTGGCCTGATATCATTCTTTTAAAAGTTAATCCACTTTTTTTTTTTAAAAAAAAAAGTGATTTCATGTTCTAGATTAATAATGACTAGCAACTCACAATAAAAACCAGATGCAATTCACACATAGTGATCAAATTCTGGATTTAAGAAAAAAATTCAAGCCTGGAGGGATAGCTGGTTCAGTGTTTAAGGACTCAGGTTCAGTTTTCAGAACCCTCATGGCAGCTCACAACTGCCTCTCCCAGTTCTAAGAGACCAAATGCCCTCACACAGACATACATGTAACTAAAATACCAAGTCACATACATTAGAAACAAATAAATCATTAAATGAAATATCCTGAAAGATTCTTAAAGAAGACACCTAGGGAAATTTGAATAAATGCATTATATTACATAGCATAGAACTATTTTTAGTTTTGTTGGGTTCCTTTCATAGAAAATTGCATGAGGAGTATACAGAGAGCATCTTTATGCTGAGGAGAGACGCCTTGCTCATGTATTCAAATTATTCAGAAAAGTGATGACATGACGGTGATGCCTCCACACCTCTTCCCTGTTTTAACAGAAAGATGGGTAAGAATTAAGGAAAGAGTGAGAGAGAAAGAACAAATGTTGTAAAACTTTAAGAACTGTTGAGTCTTAATACAAGTTCTGTGAGAATTCAGTACAACATTCTCCAACTTTTCTGCTATTTGAAATTGCACAAAATAAATTGGAAAGGAAATCCACCGTGATGGTATGGATCAATACTTGGGGCTTGTATAGAAAAGTAGATAAGAACAAAATAAAAAGGCAGCTTCAAGGGAAAGTAGATTTATAAGTATCATTCCTCAGCAGTAGTAGTAAATGCAGCCTGGCTGTAAGCGTTTGTATCCATTTAGATGAAGTGATGCGATTAGGAAAACCTAATTAGTGAATTAGTGAGCCCAATAGATGGTACTCAGGGATGAGTAGAAGGAACCCTTTTTGCTGCTTCAAATCCATGTGTTATTTTGTGCTTAATGTAGACAACTTAATTAAACAACGTTCATTTGGAATTGGAATATAATATGAAAATTATGCTGGGGGATTAAAGAAATACAAACTACACATTCAGTCATTAAAACTGCCTAATGCTATAATTTCTAATTTTGTTATGGTTACCTGTGATGAAAAAAATCATGCAGACCTTACTGTAGGCCTTAAAAAGAAACAAAAACATTTCTACTCCACCCAGCCACAGGACTGTAGCCCCTTAACGCAACTGTTAGTATTTGGTTATGTGATTTCTCATAACAACTTCTCTAAAAGATCACATATTCTTACTATTGATTTTTATGAGAAAATTGAAATTATATATAAATAGCCTTCTAAAACTTTCTTCTGACTTAGCAATGTATCATAGACATTGTTCTATTTCAGAATCTTAGAGTATATGCTGTTGCTTTTAATGGATGTATATGCTTTGCTAAATACATATTTCCTAATCTGTTTATGCAATTCCCTATTAATGGCCGTTAACAGTAGATTAATTCAGTGAAAACATATCAGCAACCTAGAAACCACATACATACCAAAAGAGAATTTTGGAAGAACAAAACACTTCCTGGCAGTCTCCTTATTTTAAAATTAAACTGATAGGGCTGGAAGATGACTCAGAAGACAAAATTTTGGTCAAATTCAGAATCCACCAAATTTTTATTCTTGAATTTTACTCTAACTGAGAAAATCAGTCTCAAAAAACACACCCATTTCAGCCCAGCATAAAGTGTTTAGAAAGAGAGCAGAAGGCAATAGATACAGTGGATCTCATAGCAGTAGAGGCTCACTCTTTGCCTGGCAGTGTGAGGAAAAACACGTGTGAGGATTCTTGGCAGTAGTGTTTCCAAGGTTACTAGCCTATGCAGTTGTACCTTCATGGATACCACCAACACACCTACAGCCCTACACAGTTTACCCTTGTATTACACAGATGCTTCCATGAAACAAACAAACAACCAAATGATGGGCATGGCCTTGGAATGACCTTGGAGTTGTGAATTATTTTACAGACTACTCTTCTCATGTGTAGATTTTCTCCCTCAAGTCTATGTGTTATGGGGAAATAATCTGGGGCTGTTCTACTGCACCTTAGCTGGTGAGTCCCCCCCCTAAAAAAAAACCCAGAAAGTTTGTCAACTAAAAAAGTTCTGGCACAACAGAGAAAATAAAGAGCTACATCACCAAGGGTCAACCCACATCTGACTAATAATCTATCATCATAGAGCTTTGCAGAAGTGAAGATTCATAGCTCTACCTCCAAAGGTTCTGTTTCCATGACTACAGTACTCCCCCCAGGAAGACAAAGTCAACTAAAGGTCTCTTAACAATACCTTGTTTATTATAAGTAAATTGTTATTAATTGTCAAATAAAAATTTGATGATTTAAATAAAATTACGTGATCTAATGGTTATAAACATTTATTAATTGAAGGGCTATTACCTAGCCTTTACATAATATTCTAACTATTAAGGGGATGGAGGTAAAGAGATGAAATTTTTACTCAAGGGAAGATTTTTTTGATGTGTAAGTGAGATAAATTATCAAATAGATCTAAATTCTGTAAATTAAAGCACAGTCTTTCTAAGACAGTCAAAGAAGTTAAGTTCAAGGGAGCATGAGCAAAAGGCCAGGAGTTTGGATTTATTCAAATTAAATGAACAAGGAGTCAATGAAAAGATGTTAAGGGAAGGGAAGATATGGACTTTATATGAACTTTATGATAGCTGGCTGGTTAAAGGGAAACAATGTGAGCATGAGGCAGTCCAGGCAGAGGAGAAATTCAAAGGCTCCTGCTACATCCCAAGGACAACTGCTCCGCTGCCAAAGGTGGGGTGGATCAGCAAAAGAGTAAGAGGCTCTCTAGCTAGATGAAATAGAGCTGCTGATGGGTTAAAGGAGCAGGTGAGAGAGGAGAAGAAGATTCTTGGCTGAGGAGCTCAAGTGGTGGATGTGGTATTGTTTTCTGTTGGAAGTAAGGGAAAAAACAATCAGGTTCAAGAGAAAATTGCTTGACTTTGAGCACGAGTTTGAAATCTTCAGTAGCCAAATGAAAATGTATAATGAAAATAGAGATTTCTAAGCCTCTAGTTAAATTCATCAGCATTGGAGATAGTGACTAGATCATGGGTTTGTGCAGTAATTGGCAAGGTCTCAGATACCTTTTCTTTGTTTCCATTGAGACAGTTATTATTCCAAGTACATGGATCCTGAAAGTTCTTTCCTGTGCTTTATCTCATAGGTTGGATTTATGTAACTAGACTGATGTTATTATTTTCAGTTACAGACTGAAAAGTGATCAGCCCTCTACAGATGCCTTTGGCAAAGCTCAGACATTTTAGAATATTTTTTTTTAAATATAATTCTGCACCTTTTGTATCAGTGAGCCAAATTTAAAGGGAATGTTAATGTTGAACTTCTAAGACACGTAAATATCCAATATCAATTTTTCATTCCCCCTGTGTTTCAGAATTCTAGTCCTGAGTTCTCAGGCAGCTACTGTCAGAAGTGTTATCACTCTCCGCCAAGTGCCACTGCCTCCAGGAGGAACAGGAAACTTAATTAGAAATTTCTACTTCACATGCAATTTATAGTTCATTCACTTTGAAACTTGCTTTGGGGTGCTGTAAAAGTTTAAAGCTGAGTGAACCGTTTTTCTCAAGTTGTCAACAAAATGTATACTGAGGATAGAGGATAGAGTATGATTGTTTATTACACACTGGAAGGGACCTCAGACATTTAGTATGAATCTCTCTTCCTCAATGAAG
>JADRCD010230385.1:11025-22747 GCA_019843815.1 Montemys delectorum
ACCCTGCCCAGCAGCAGCAGCAGCGTCTCACAGTGTAGCTCTGGCTGGCTGGAGCTACTATCTATGTAGATCAGGCTTGCTTCAGATTTACAGAGACCAGTCTGCCTTTGCCTTCTGAGAGCTGGGATTAGAGACATAAATCACTTTGCATTTTAATTAGAGGAAAAGTCTCTTGCTGAATCTGGAGATGCCTGGCGTCTGAGTGCTGGCATGAGAGGTGTCCACTGTACTTGCCCAGAGTCTAGGGGGGCTTTTGAGGATCTGGATTCTGGCCCTCATACTTGCCCCACAATTGCTTTATCTGCTAAGCCACCTGCCCAGTCCTCACCCCACCCCCATTTTTTCTTCTTTTAGATAGGGTCTTGTGTAGCCCAGGTTGGCTTTAAGCTGTGTGGTTGAGGGAGGCCCTTAACTATATTTCCTCAGTGCCAGGATCGTCTCAGGCTAGAGCTATCAAGTCAGTTTTCTTTTAAATAACTCTGGCTATGTACATCAAGTAGCTGGAACTGGCAATCCTTCTGCCTTCACCTCCTTAATGCTAGGATTGCAGTTATGTGACACCTAATATAGATTTCCTCCCCCTTTCAGACAGGGCCTTGCTCTGTACCTCAGGCAGGCTCGATTTGCAGCAATCCTGCCTCAGCTTCTCCATGTGCTGGGATTACCAGCAAGAACAACCACGCCTGACTTTTTTTTTTTTAAACTTCCTGTCATTGTTACTAAATCCTTACCTATTTGTATCCAAAAGATTATATTTTTACTGAAATATTATAATTTCCCAATGTCTCATGCTAGTTTTTTAAATGACATTCTGCTTTCTGAAAACCTGCTGTCACGGGGGGCTGATACAGTACAAGCAGTGGGTGAGGGAATCTGACTTTAATGGTTAGGTTCCTGGCCTTTGGAAAGTAGACAGGTTTGACCTTGGCCTTAGGGTGGCCTTAGTTTTCCCAGCTGTCAAATAAGGATAACAAGACCAGTTTAGCTCACAGTGGGTGGTTGTGAGGTATGACTGACTATTAATGAAAATAATTGTAAAACATTTTTGCAAGTTCAAGTGTGATATAAATGTTAAATAATAGTTCTTTATTGGGATGTTGTGAAAATCAGCAACATGCTGTCTGCTAGGCTTAAGTCCCTTTTGAGAAAGGTGATATATTTTTTTAAAATACTATTTGGGGAAAAAATTCTGAGAATTTGTGACATGGTATTGCTACCCTAATTTCTAGAATGGATCAATTAAGACACCATAATGAAGCAGTGTCTTATTAAAGACACATTTCCCTAGAGATTTATTACAATATCACTTTACAGGGGTTCTATATAGGGATTTTTTTTTTAATTTAGGAAAAAACTTTAAACTTCATTAGTATTGTGTGTGTTCAAGTGCGTGTGTGGAAGTCAGAGGACAACTTTGTGGGGTCAGTTCTATCCATCTTTACATGAGCTTGAACTCAAGAAGGTCAGGCTTGTGAGGCAAGCGCCATTTAACCACTGAGTCAGTTTGCCAGCCCCTTTTATATGATTTTCATCTTCTTGGTTTTTGGTTCATGTAGAAAGATGAATGGCACTTTATGGTACTTATTACAGTGTGGAGTGTGTACTAATCTGTTTAGGGCATTTTACTATCTATATTTAAAACTTCAATAGAAACACTAAAAACACTGAAAAAGCATTTTCATTGTAGTGAACACTATATAGACACTTCAGTGCAATTAGGCAGCAGTTCTCAACCTGGGGATCAAGACCTCTGTGGCAGACCTCTGTCTCCAAAAACGTTTAAGTTAGAACTCAGAACAGTTGCAAAATTGTAGTTGAGAAGTTGGAACAAAATAATTTTATGGTTGGGGGGTCAGCACAACATGAGGAGGAATTGTACTAAAGGGTCGAAGCATTAGGAAGCTTGAGAAGCACTGAGTTAGGTGATGGTTTTAATTAGGATTTAAAGAAGGCAAAATTAGCACTGTATTCCACACCCGGGTCTAAATGTAGAATCAGTGCCGTCATTATCTATCATGTACTTGAGACATGCTTGAAATTTGAATCTCTTGGGCTTTTTCTTAGTCTCTAAAGTGACATTGACTATAGGGGAAAATTAGGATGTAGTCTAGACCTGATAGAAGGCAAGAGCGAAGTCTTTAGGTGGTGAGATTGCTGACAGGCTCAGAAGAACTTCATGCTTGTAGTTCTGTTGGGATTCTGTGTGTTGTCTACAGCCTAAGGATCTGTCTATTTCTAATTTTATTTTATTTTATTTTATTTCTTTTGTTTTTTTTTTCGAGACAGGGTTTCTCTGTGTAGCCCTGGCTGTCCTGGAACTCACTCTGTAGACCAGGCTGGCCTCTAACTCAGAAATCCATCTGCCTCTGCCTCCCAAGTGCTGGGATTACAGGCGTGCACCACCACTGCCTGGCTATTTCTAATTTTCTTTTCTTTTCTTTTTTTTTTTTTTAAAGATTTATTTATTTATTTTATGTGTATGAGTACACTGTAGCTGTGCAAATGGCCATGAGCCATCATGTGGCTGCTGGGAATTGAACTCAGGACTTCTGCTTGCTCCAGGCCCTCACTCCACTCGCTCCAGCGTAATACACTGTAGCTGTCTTCAGACACACCAGAAGAGGGCGTCAGATCTCATTATGGGTGGTTATGAGCCACCATGTGTTTGCTGGAATTTGAACTCAAGTCCTTTGGAAGAGCAGTCAGTGCTCTTACCTGCTGAGTCATCTTGATAGCCCCTATTTCTTTGCACTTTTTTTTTTTTTTTTACGAGAGGGCTCTTAATAGTTCAGGCTGTCCTGGAACTCACTCTGTAGACCAGGCTGGCCTCGAACTCAGAAATCTGCCTGCCTCTGCCTCCCAAGTGCTGGGATTAAAGGTGTGCGCCTCCACCGCCCAGCTCTAATTTTCTAATCAGTATTTTCTAATACTGATTTTCTATAGGTTGGAATTCAATCTTTGAATCTTCTGAATCTAGATTTCCCTTTCACTCCATTATGTCTCCTCCTTGTCCTTCCCCTCTTCTTTTTTAATACAGGATCCCCTTGGTCCCTTAACTTAACTTGGTCCTGATCCTTTTCCCAAGTGTGAGGATTACTTGATGTATTAACCCACTGGTCTCCATTACCTCTTATATCAAGGACAAGTAAAATCTTAGTTTTTTTTTTCTTCTCTGATGTTCCCATCTTTTTGTTGTTGTTGTTGTTGTTTTCAAGACAGAGTTTCTCTGTGTAGCCCTGGCTGTCCTGGAACTCACTCTGTAGACCAGGCTGGCCTCAAACTCAGAAATCCACCTACCTCTGCCTCCCAAGCGCTGGGATTAAAGGCGTGGGCCACCACTGCCAGGCTTTTTTGTTTGTTTGTTTGATGCTCCCATCTTCTTGCTTTTACTGTACACAAGCTCTATTTGAGAGGTAGGGGTGTGTGTGTGTGTGTGTGTGTGTGTGTGTGTGTGTGTGTGTGTGTAGTGCGTGCACATGCACTTGGTGACTAGACAAGGAGATCCTGGCCTAACCTGGTGACACAAAACAAACCCTTGAGCTACTTGGGAAGCTAAGGCAGGAAGATTTCAACTTTAAGGCTAAAGTGAATGGAAGGCTAGCCTGGGTGTCTACAAATGAAAGGTTAACAGAAGAGCATGTGGCTCAGCATAGAGTGGTGTCTAGCATGCATGAAACCCGGCAGCAATCTGTTACCTACACATGCTTGCTTTCCTTTTTAATTTTATTTTATGTATATGAGTGTTTTGCCTGCATGTATTTATGTGTGTCTGGTGCTTGCAGAGAGCAGAAGATGATGATGGATTCTCAGACAGGAGAAATTCAGATCGTTGAACTACACTGTTGGTGCTGGGAACCAAACATAGTTTTTTGTTTTTTGTTTTTTTTAAAAAAAACAACTCTTAAGCACTGAGCCCTCTCTCCAGGTGTGCCACCTACCCAGTTTTTAAAAGGGTCTCTGGTCTTGGCTGGCCTCAGTCTCCCTTTGGAGTTTAAGAGGACTTTGAACTTCAGATTCTCCTGTCTCCATCAAGTGCTGGGAATATAGGCTGTTGGCGCTATACTCAGCCCTTGACCTTATGTATTTCTTACACAACGTAGTCGTTCATGCTCTTTGAGCACTTTCTCCTTTGCTTTTATTCTTTTTCTTACTGGCATGTAAAAATTCCTTGTATATTGTTGGCATCAACTCTTCTTAATAAGCATTGCAAATACCCTTTTAGGCTATGAATAGGAAGTGAGAAGGCAGCCTCTTGCAGCAAATGCTAATTCAACATGGTGTTTGGTTAAATTAGTTGCTTGCCCTTGGTTATTGGAGCAATGGTAAGCTTCTTTTGTTTCTCCTCTTTCAGAGACACATAGAACAGCTCCTTCTGTCTGAAATAAAGTTTGGCTCTGTGTTGGTTATAATTTGCTTTTTCTGGCTGGCACAGCCTTCTTTTTGTTTTCTGTCTTCTGACAGATTATAGGATTGTGGGGAAACAGCGTCCAGGGCTTTTTCAGGAACTGTGCCATTTTATCTACAGGAGAAGCCATTGGCTTTGGCACTAAAGAAAATTGGCTCCATATTTAAAGATGCCAAATCATGCTTGATCCGCAAGCTTGCTGTCTCATTTTGTATATGTGTGTGAAACTTTTTCAAGATGTTGGCTTTTTTTCTTTTTCTACCATGTGCTACCCTGTCAGTATGAGGAATTAACTAGCAACTTACCCTCCAGGAGTCCACCCCAACACACACAGCCCAAGCATCCTCAATCAGTGGAGGCCTTCTGAGGATCAGGGAGGTGTGTGCCACACAGGGTTCCTTTCGAGTACCTTATCCGTCTTTGAGCTTTTTTTCCCCTGGGTTTATCAGCTAATGACTTTTCCATGGAGTCCTGAATTATTTAGTTGTAGAAATGATTTGCCGGCCAAGGTGTCCTTCTGATTTATTTGCTGTTTTGTTCTGTTTTTGAGATAGGATTTCACTTTGCCGCTGGTGCTAGCCTGGAACTCACACTGTAACCCACACTTTCCTTGAACTCAAATGCCTCCTCAATAGAGGAATCAGAGGCTTGAGTCACCATGTTCTGCTCCACGAGCTCTCTTGACATAGGTCAGTCTGTCCCAGGTCTCTCAGCCTAGGCTGGCCTCCAACTTCTGATCCTCTTGTTTCTACTACTATGCTTGCTTTTTATGGGGACTGAACCTAATTCTTAATACATGCTAGGCAACCATTTCACCAACCAAGCTACATCCCCAGCACACCCCCTCTTTGTTTTTGTTAAGTGAACCCCATATATTGCTCTACCACAACCCAAGAAACCGTACCGTTTTTATTATATTCCTTCCCAGCCACAGTGTCCCCTTAACACTGCCATTAGCCATTTAAGTTTGGGTGTACATGTCCAGCTAATGCAGCGTCAGGGTTACTGTTCTAACAGCTTTGGGCTTGTACTTCTAAGGAGACCTGGTTCTTCTGGATCTTAATTATACTTAACTCTGATAAGGAGGTGGTCATTTCAGGATTATTGGATGTAGAAGCTTTGGATGAGATACAGGTTGAAGCTAACTTTGTGACCTTTGTACCTTTCCTTTTATTTATTTTTGCGGAAGATTTGATGTGTTCCCTTCCCACGTCCACCAACTTCCAGACACATACTTTCTTACTTCTCTCCTTCCCCCTAGTTTCTCTTAGGGAAAGCAAGAATTTCCAACAGAGAAAATTGTTGCAATTGATTAATACCGAAATCTTTTCATCGTTTTGACAGAATTCAGTTGATTAGTCTGAGAAAAGGAAGGTAAAGCAGAGAGGCCTGGAGAGCATCCTTTTTGTGGTTGGGTGTCTTCCGGTGGTTACTTGGTTTGGAAGTCTGAAGAAAGCCTTTTGGCAGGAAACACCGGAGGGTTGGTCACTCTTAGTACCCGGAGTGGGTGAAGGAGGAGAAGCGGCGGGCGGGGCATCACCTGGCCCGGCCGCTGGATGCTTGGCTCCCAGCTTCCTTGTGGGTACCAGGAGAGATGGGGGCAGCGGTAACAAAGAGGAGCCGTGCCGGGGCCGGGGCCGCGGGTAGCTGGCCTATCCCCGGCGGCTGACCTCCCAGTGGGCCTCCCCAGTTGGTTGTATGGCAAGTCGCTCTGCTGGTTCCTTGGCTCAGGATTGGCTATGTAGACAGGAGGGAGCTTGCAAAGAGCAGGGATGGAGTTGAGGGGGCGGGGCTGGCTTCCGGCGGCGGAGGGGAGAGAGCCGGAGCCAGCTGGGGGAGGGGGTGTAGGCGCACCGCGGAGTGCAGCGCTCTCGGTGAGCCTAGCACCCGGAGTAGCCGTCTCCCCCTCCCCCTGCCTGAGCCTCTAGAAGCCCTCTCTTTTCTGTCCTCCCTGGACTAGGGCAAGCAGGGCTGCACTGTCCCAGGCCGGCGGGGCGGAGCCCGGAGCCCCACTGAGAGCTGCAGAGCCAACCTCACCTCCTGCCCAGGGCGCAAGGTGTGTGTGTTTTTTCTAATGCCACCCGGACTTTAGCCGACTTAACCTTGTAAGAGAGGGGAAAATGGGTTGGGAAGTATGGTCTCTGCGTCTCATTACCTTATCTTTATTTTCCAGTTCTACCTTTCGTCCTTCTTTCTGTCTCTTCATCTCACCCCTGCAGCTGGTTAAGGAGATTCAGGACACTTCTCTTTTTACCGACGTGTAGATGTCGGCCGCGAAGTAGATTGCACAGATGGAAAAGAGAGGAGCCCTTTTCATGTGGCATCTGATGCAGTAAACCGGCGGGGGAAAGATAGAACCCAGGATTGGCATTTTTAAACTGTAAAGCATCTGCGTTCATTAAGGCTGCCCTTGTTCTCTTTAGGTCGGTCTTAATCAGCAGCAGTACTCTTAACGAGGCAGAGGTTTTGGTGGGAAGGAGGAGCAGCCCTCCGGCCTTGATACTTAAAAGCAATCCTGATAATTGTTAGTGATTAACTCTGGTAAAGTCTCTTTCTTGAGAACACTGTCACAGGCTTTGTGTATTGGCTCAGCCCTAAAGGAGAAAGAGCTGGAGCCGGGAAACTTACCTTCTTCCTGAACTTGAAAGCCTTATCAGCTTCTCCAATGCTGTATGTCTTATATTCATAGGTTAGTGATGTTCATGGGCTCATGAAAGGATTCCTTTCTGTCACCAAAGCTGCATCTTTTAAAAAATATATACATAGTTTGATTTGATTGTCTTTTTAAGAGTTCTCCTTAATCTTTTATTAATTTGGATGGCTATATCATTGCAATTTAGACGATTTTTATCTTTGGAGTTCTTTGCCTTTGTAACTTATTATTATTATTTTTTTAGAGAGGAACTTCCTCTGTAGTTCGGGTTCAGCCTGGCATGGAATTCCTATCATCCTGCTTTAGCTTGCTGCAAACTACTGGCAATTAACAGGTGTGCACCACTGCGCTAGATTTTGGATCCTTTCTGAAATACATGGGTCTGTACAACTCAAAATAGGAACTTCTTTACATATTATAAGTAGAAGAAAAGTTACCAACTGAAGGTGAAATGCCCAGAAATTATAATATTAGGAACAAAGGGCGTGCTTTTGGATGGCAGTGTCCATGTTATCTTGGCTTTTTGTTTTGTTACTATTTTTCAAAGACTGAGTCTCCTCGAGTAGTCCTGGTTGGCCTGGTAGCCAGGTTGTCCAGTCTACATAACCTGCATTTGCCTCAGCAGTGCTGGGGTAACAGCCGCCATCCCTGGCTCCGTCTCTTTATAGTGTGCATTTTCCATCAGAGCTGTTGGGAACTGGCTTTATTTTTGTGTTGATTAGCAAAGAGGAGCTATGTCAGAAGAGGTGAAGACCAGTCAGTGTCTTGACAACATTTTATATTAACTAAAGTGATTCGTTTATCTTCCTATTCCAGGTTTAATTCGCAATGGTTGTTGTAACTGGAGTTCAGGTTTGAAGATATGATTGATATTCTGCAGCTGTGTCACAGTTTTAGCTGGATGAGTAATTTTTCTTGATGATTTATTTTATCTCTAGCCAGTCAGGAACAATTGGAATGAGAGTCAAGTATGGAAAATAGGGGCTTGGGATGGAGCTTAGACGGTAGGGTGTTTGCCTAGTGTCTGGGGGCTCTGGAGATGAGGGAGGGGAGATTAGAGCTTAAAGGCCAACCTAGGCTGCATCATTCTGTCTAAAACAATAAACAGAAGAAAGATAGGAATGGTGGGACAGGAGTCACCTCAGTGATGGAAAAATAGATCAGGAAATGAAATTTGTCTCCACGTGTGTATATATGTACATGCACATACACAAATACATATTTTATACATATGACATTTCAAGTATGTATTAGTATTGAATTTTTTACAAAAGAAATTCACAATAATCCTATGTTGGGGCCAGGCGGTGGTGGTGCACGCCTTTAATCCCAGCACTTGGGAGGCAGAGGCAGGCAGATTTCTGAGTTCCAGGACAGCCAGGGCTATATGGAGAAACTTTAAAAAAAAAAAAAAAAAAAAAAAAAATATATATATATATATATATATACAAATACATACACACACATACACACATATATATACATACATATATATATATATACATATATATATATATATATATACATACATCCTATGTTGGCTTTGTAGTTTTGTTTTGTTTTTTAAATGCGTTTATCCCTAAGGGCTTGGAATTATGTTAAAATTGGGAAGGGAAGAGGATCCTCCAAACAGATCTTACCTAACTTGTTACAGAGAATAAATAGTGTTAAAATCACTGATTCAAGCTTTGGACAGCTAGTGTATTGAATAAAATAGAAAATATTTATTTTTGTCTGTTTGAGACAGGGTCTTATGTCTTAGTCAGGGTTTCTATTCTTGCACAAACATTATGACCAAGAAGCAAGTTGGGGAGGAAAGGGTTTATTCAGCTTACTTCCACATGGCTGTTGATCACCAGAGGAAGTCAGGACTGGAACCTAAGCAGGTCAGGAAGCAGGAGCTGATGCAGAGGCCATGGAGGGATGTTCCTTACTGGCTTGTTTTCCCTGGCTTGCTCAGCCTGCTCTCTTATAGAACCCAAGACATCTAGCCCAAGGATGGCCCCACCCACAAGGGGCCTACCCCCTTGATCACTAATTGAGAAAATGCCCCCCAGCTGGATCTCATGGAGGCACTTCCCCAACTGAAACACCTTTCTCTGTGATAACTCCAGCCTGTGTCAAGTTGGCACACAGAACCAGCTAGTACAGTCTTACTATATAGTTCTGGCTAGTCTGCAGTTCAATACATAGACCAGGCTGGTGTCAAACTCAGGAGATCCACCTGTCTTTGCCTTTGTAGCTCTGGGATAATAGGTGTGATTCTGACACCTTTGAAGTGTGCTTAGTTCTCCAGCAAGGTGGGGAAGTAGTAGCAAGAAAAGCTCCTGGACAAGAAGTTGCTTTGGTCTGTTTGCCCTCCTAGTTGATACCCTAGATTTTTCTTTTCTCTTTTCCTAGGTTTGAGTACTTAATGTGGCTCTTTATAAAGTTATATTATACTTTTCTCTTGTTTTTGAGATAAGGTCTTACTCTGTACTGGAGTCTAAGCTTAAGGCGTATGTGTGTGTGCATGCATGTACAGGTCTTCAAATGGCTGCTTTCTTTTTTTTTTTTCTTAGAAAAAAGGTCTTAAAAATTTTATTTTATGTATGTAGGTGTTATGCCTGTGGATCATGGGTGTGCCTGGTGTCCCTGAAGACCAGAAGAGGGCATGGGATCCCCTGGAACTTGTGTTATAGACAAAATGATTGTAAGCCTCTGTGTGGGTGCTTGGAATTTAGCCCAGGAGGAGCAGCCAGTGCTGTTTGCTAGCCCCTGAGCCATCCCTCTATCCCCTTTACCTTATTTTTCATTCAGGATTTCTTACCAGATTGGACCTTGTTGACTCAGAGCAAGCTTCCACGCTCCCCCCGGGTCTCTGACCTAGCACTAGATACACTCTGCCTCAACTGGCATTTATGTGGATGCTAGGGACGCAAATTCAGGTTGGGTTTGCTTGGTTGGTTTTGGTTTTAGTTTAGTTTAGTTTTTTTTGAAACAGGGTCTTTATGTGGTTCTAGCTGTCCTAGAACTTGATATGTAGACCTGGCTGGAACTCATGGAGGTCCACCTGCCTCTGGCTTCCAAGTGCTGGGGTCAAAACTGCATCACCACAACTGGCCCCCAAATTCAGGTCTTTATGCTTGTGTAGCAAGGAATTTACCCCATGAGCCATTTCCTTATGTCTGGTATTGGACTCCAGATCCTCCTGCCTTAGACTACTAAGGGCTGGGATTACAGTTTTTTCTTGCTATATTAATTTTTACAGTGTGGAGGACTTTCTGCATGTGGGCAAATCACTCTGTCAGCTGAGTTACACCTCCAGATCTAACAGGTCTGTTTTGTTGTCTGGTTGTGCAGTGGGTAATTTGCATGGTGCAGTAGTTGGGATCCCCAAAGAATTTTTCCCAGGAGGCAAGAGGCTATGTATAGAATTATTAATGGTGTATCTGTGTTTGTCTCCGGGTATCTTTTAAAGGGCTTAGAAACTCAGATCTAGCTTCTGCAAGGAAACAGTTATGCAAAGCTATGAGTTGTAGTTTGTTAGGTTGAAGAGACAGTGTGCTGAAGTTAAAGTAACTCATTGAATTTCCTTTACCACTAGTGTGTGATGTGCAGCTTAGAATGTAAGAAAAATGGCTTTATGTACTCTTTAAGGGGAAACTGGTCTAATCATATCTGAAGTATGAAATGATCCCTTGAGAAAGTGCAGGAAGCATTGAATTCTTGGCTTTGCTTAATTCCTGGAATAATACGCTTGGGTGTGGTAAGGTTGGGAACTGGGTGGGGGGGGGACATACTCAAGGTGAGAAGATATTAGAGGTAAAAAAGGTCTTAGAATGCTGCTTTAAGTGAGAGGCTTAGGTAGAGGCAGTGTGTTCATGTGAAGATGTGTCTGATGACAGTTTTTAGCTTTATCAGCCATATGTCAGCCAGTATCTTTTTTTGTTTGCCTTTTTTTTTTCCCCACGGGGTTTCCTGGAACTGGCTGTATAGACCAGGTTGGCCTCAAACTCAGAGGTTTTCCTCCTAAGCTCACAACCAGTATCTTGTGTGTGTGTTGTTTATTATTATTATTATTATTAATTTATTTATTTATTTATTTTGGTTTTTCGAGACAGGGTTTCTCTGTGTAGCCCTGGCTGTCCTAGAACTCACTCTGTAGACCAGGCTGACCTCGAACTCAGAAATCCGCCTGTCTCTGCATCCCAAGTGCTGGGATTAAAGGCCTGCGCCACCACCGCCCAGCAAAAGATATTTTTATAAACAAAAAGAACTTCATTTGTTACTGTTATAAAAATAGGATTTTTAAAAATTTTTAATATTTTGGAGGCTTTTTGAGACAGTGTGTCCTGGAACCCAGAGATCTGCCTGCTTCTGCCCCCCCACCCCAAAGTGCTGAGATAAAAGGCATGTGCCACTATGGTTGGCCAATTTTTTAAGCATTTGACCTTTGTTTAAAAATAAAATGAAATAAAAATATTCCTAAGTTAAAATTAGAAACTGATTCCCAAAATACATATAAAATTTGGTTGTTCTTTCTCATCGTCCATTAACTATGTAATCAACAGTGAGCGAGCTGAGGAAGTCAGACACGCCTCTTGTGCTATATAAGCCTTCTAAAAATTAATGCAAGTACAGCTTCTGAAAAAGGAACTTGAACATTTTTTTTTTTTTTTTTT
>JADRCD010230386.1:0-15168 GCA_019843815.1 Montemys delectorum
TCAAATAGCTTTGACCATAGCAGGAAATCTGTATCCAAATAATTGTGCCTACAATTCATTCCTCGGCACAGCAGAACTGTCAACTCTCTTAGTTATCTATGATGGAGGTAAAATCTTTTGGTGATGTGAGGGTCATTGAAGTACAGCCTTATTATAATGAACTCCAATGTCTAAAAATTGTTCTTATTTTCAGTTTGTACAACAGTAAGAGCCAAGATTTTAAAACTCTACTAAAAAACGAAATCTATAAACAAACAAAAAGACTTTATCTATTTATGTTCATTTAATACCATGTCCACCATTGTTATGATTGGTATAAAAATATATATTGTGTTGAATATAATAAAAATAGACATTAATATTTTAAAAAAAGAAAATAGAAAGTTGTCTAATGTGCTATAGAAAACACCCATCCAACAACCTCACAGCTCTTGAGCAGAAAAGCCTGTGGAGGTCAAGACAGCTCAAGAGGGAGGGAGCTTAGGATGGTGGGAAAGCAGTCTGGAGGGCTGAGCAAGGGTTCTACCATCTTTACTATGTGAGTGTGGGAATGTCCCCAGGCCTCTATATTCTTCTGTCTGTAAAGATGCTAGGGTCTGGTAAGCTTTCTCTAAGGCTGTGAGCAGAAGCCGCTGTGACCAGAGTTCCCTAATGCACCCAGGGTTTTCTCAGAAAGAGTGTAGTACCTATGGATTCATCTCTACCCATGCCCCCTGGAGTAGCTAAGAGCTATGGTAACAGCATACATGTGGATGCTATTCTCATTCACCATCGACATAGAATCCATCCGTGGTGGTCTGAATAGGAATGGCCCCCCACAGACTCATGTGTTTGAATGTTTCACCTACAGGGAGTGGCACTATTAGAAGGTGTGGCCTTGTTGGAGGAATCGTGTCACTGCACAGGTGGGGTTTTGAGGTCTTATATGATCAAGCTACACCAAGTGTGATACACAGTCTCCTTCTGCTGCCTGTGGATCAAGATGTAGAATTCTCAGCTCCTTTTCCAGCACTAGTCTTCTTCTTGAATGTTGCCATATTTACCACCATGATGATAATGGACTAAACTTCTGAAACTGTAAGCCAGCCCCAACTAAATATTTTCCTTTATAAGAGTTGCCTTGTCATGGTGTCTCTTCACAGCAATAACGTCCAAACTAAGACAGCATTTATAGAGAAATCAAGCCCCTTAGATGTGGTGTTAAGACTGAGAACAGCAATGAGCACATTCCGATTACACAGCACAAGCTGCCTCAACTTTCAGAGTCCAAATCCATACACTCTTTATGTCTTGTGTTTTCTGCCTCTGTACTATCCATGTGGACTTGGTGAGAGAAAGGGAATCGGTGCCTTTAATCCCCGTGGGATGTCATGTGTTTCCTTATGGCCATTGGCGAGATGTGACCCCGTTCTGGGAAACTCTATTTTTCCTAGCTCCTGGTCAGTCAAGCACAGTCCACAAAAAAAAAAAAAATGTTTAATAATGAAGGTCTAGACACACTTTCTTTGGTCCACATACACAGTATTTCTCTTCTTCGAATCTCCACTATCATCAGGGACTAGTAAGGCAAATGCTTCAGTGTGACATGCTATGCCTCAGATCTTGGGTGAGAGCTTTCCTAACTCTACAGGCTACCTTCAACACAACCAGAAATGTGTTTCACCTCCACTGGGATGAGAAGGCCCAGGTGCTCACACATTGAGGAGGAGTGGCTCAGACCATACTCAACTTTTCCTGGTAGCTCCGTCTTCATTTTAAGATAAGCTTGGTTTCTATGCCCTGAGGTCACTCACTCTGCCGGAACACTTGGTGTTCAGCATTACTCAGTGTCTCTGTAATGGAGCCCAAAGGTTTTCCATATTTTGTAGATCAAAACATATCCTAGGAAACCCATCAACAGATCTCAGTAGCATACCTTGTATCACGTGTGCAATCCTCTGGCATCAGCTCCAGGTATTTAACCCAAGCTACGTGCCCGGGCCACGGCGGCAGGAAGCCCAGAGCTCAGAGCAGCAGCAAGAGGCTTTCCCTTGGATTCCAAAGGTCTGTCTTCAGCAGGCCATGGGTGAGAGTGTTCTTAGCAGACAGGAAGCCACAGTAGACATGAGGCCTAGTGCGTGATCAAGAGGAACACAGACAGCTTAGTGTGTGCGTAGTTATCTGGACACCTTTATACTCATACATCAAGCTAGCTCTCAGGGCTGCAGCAAAACATTCCTGCAGTGTTCTAACATGCGAGAGAAGCTGGAATTTAGCAGTAGGACAGCACACTCTCTGACGACCTGTCTACACCAGGTGGCCAGGATTGCCTGTAGATCACCCTGGCATGCACTGGTACCTTTGCTCTGACGGATCCATCAATGTCAGGCACACTGTGGAGAGTCAATAAGTATATCTTCAATTAAATATAAAGGTTTGGCTTTTATTGTGTGGATTCAATAGGCAGGTATCAGCCTTTAGAAACATCTGGATCTGGCATCCGCATTTATTTCTTAACAGACAAGGGCATATGTATATATGTTCATGCTAGTGTATGCATGTTTATGTGCACTTGGAAAACAGGGGGGTCTCAGTATCTTCTTCAATCATTCTTCATCTTATGGGGCTGTGTGTGTGTGTGTGTGTGTGTGTGTGTGTGTGTGTGTGTATGTGTGTGCGCGCGTGCGCGTATGTGTTTTGAGTCAGGGTCTCTCACTGAACCTGGAGTTCATTGATTTAGCTACACTGGCTAACCAACGAGCTCCAGGGATCTGCCTGTCTCCATGTCCCAGCACTGGGCTTACAAGTGTACCACAGCATCCAACTTGTATGTAGGTGGTAGGATCCAAACCAGGATCCTCATGCTTGTGTGTTAAATACATTACTGACTGAGCCATATCTAGAGCCGCAGGAGGTTTATTCCTTAAGTGGATTCGGTGAGCCATGCTAAGGCAGCTAGGTTTAGATCGAGAGCCCTAAGCCGGAATCAAGGTCACAAGTTCTGGCTGGTTCTGTTTGCTAATCTATTCTCAGAGCTGTATGCCTATTGAGAATCCTCCCAGCTGCTCTGGGCCTTGATTTCCTCATTGGCACAGTGGGAATCAGATTAGATACTCCTAGTTTAAGCCCCCAAGAGGCTCGAGGCTCAGTCCTGAATGATCACGGTCTAAGCCTAAGCTTGCTGCACAGGACTGTGTGGCCAGCTGCCGAGCCCATGGCAGGCTCCAGGAAACAGTAATGAAGGCTCAGACAAGCCATGCCAACAAGGATTCCATTCTGAAAATGCTCAGAGGCTCAAAGATTAGCAGCAATGTGCCATGCCACGCGTTTACAAGAACAGTGGCTGCAATAAAGTAAAAGTGGCCTTAGGCGCAAGAGTCCATTCTGCTGGCCCTGCCTATCCTGGCAAGGCTGAAAGCAAACAGTGTGCCCACTGGACTGAAAGAGCCGATAGGCTGAGGGCCAACACAGGCTGAACCATAGCAGTTGGAGCTTACACTACAGAGATCCATGAGGATAGTCCCTTACTTTCACCTCACCTGCAAGAGTAGAAACCATCCATGGTCCAGAGAGGTTTATATAAAAAAAAAAAAAAAAAAAAAGCCAGGGGGTGCTCTTATGCAGAGCAAGGATCTAAATGATAATCTACTACTTCTGATTTCTAAACCTTTGTGATGGAGCCTTCTGGGAGAGGGTGAGGTGCACAAAGCCCGGCCATAGTCAAGGTCTGGGCTACCATCTAGTATGGAACCAGGGCAGAACTCCAGCTCAGGAGGCTGAGGTGAATGAGCAAGTATGAGCGAGTGTGATCAATACACACATGTGAGCCCAGTGGACCCAGCATCTTTCAGGGGCCCATGTAGCTTCAACAAGATCCAGTTAATGACAGTGATAGGATGTCAAAAATCTTTTAAACACTGTGCATAACAAAAGGCCACATAAAGAGCAACGGGAGCCTGGGGTGGTGAGGCCTGAGTGTCCTCCCAGCCCCTGTAAGATGGAGGCAGGAAGATCAAGAGTTCAAGGCCATCCTCTGGTTCACATTGAGTTCAAGACCAGCCCGAGCCCCATGGAGCACATCTGAAGAATAACTAAGTGAACAATTATATTCATTTCAGCTCCAGAAATCCCTGCCTAGTGCTAAACTCCGTGCTCCCAAAGCCGGGATGCCCTTGCCGGCTTCCCTTGGCTTCTGTGATGGTTTGTATATGCTCAGCCCAGGGAGTGGCAGGATTAAAAGGTGTGGCCTTGCTGGAGTAGGTGTGTCACTGTGGGGGTGGGCTTTAAAGACCCTCCTCCCAGCTGCCTGGAAGCCGGTCTTCCACTAGCCACCTTCAGATGAAGATGGAGAACTCTCAGCTCCTCCTGCACCATGCCTGCCTGCCTGGATGCTGCCCTCCCCCCTCCTCCCCTCCCCCTTGGTGATAATGGACCGAACCTCTGAATCTGTAAGCCGCCCTAATTAAATGTTGTCTTTTATAAGAGTTGCCTTGGCCATGGCGTCTGTTCACAGTGGTAAACCCCGAGACAGCTTCCTGGAAGGGTGATGCTGATCCACAGAAGCCTTCAACTCAGGTCTTTAGCAGCCTCAACTTTCCCACATTCTCGGGGCACAAACTAAGAACCATGGCTGCCTAGTCAATAGGAAAGGCAGCGATATATATATATATATATATATATATATATATATATATATATATATAAATACAAATACCATCTCCCTTAACTCAGCATCCAATGAAGCCAGCCACCATCTGTGGGGTCCTTCCTCCAAGACAGGCCCTGTCTTCAGTGTTACTGCTATGAACAGACACCATGACCAAAGCAACCCTTAGAACAACATTCTGGCTGGCTTACAGGTTCAGAGGTTCAGTCCAGTATCATCAAGGGGGAGGGAGGAGGACAGCATCCAGGCAGGCATGATGCATGGCAGCATCCAGGCAAGAATAATGTAGGCAGAGCTAAGAGTTCTACATCTTCGTCTGAAGGCTGCTAATGCAAGGCTCACTTCCAGGCAGTTAGGACTAGGGTATTAAACCCCACACCCATAGGGACACCCTTCCTTCCACAAGGCCACACCTCCAAATAGTACCACTCCCTGGGCCAAGCATATTCAAACCATGACAGGCCCATTCTCGGATAAGGGCCCAGAGAGTCCTGTTTCCTGTCTTAGTGTAAAGCAACTGTTGTCCAGTTTTCTCCCAGGGACCCTGCAGCTGCCTGTATGAATGCCTGGAAATTTACTTGTGGCTGCTGTGGGCACCCGGAGCCCACAGGCTATGGGCCAGTGGAAAAGGCAGACTACATTACTGCCAAGAAAATGAATGTGTGTTAGGGATGGGGTTGACATCCATGCTGCATTGCGGCCAGACACTCCCCTGCCAGATCAGTGACCCTGGATGACATGCAGGTGCAACTTTCTAACAAAAGAACAATGGGTGAGCATGAAGTGGAGAGATGAGAGATTTCTCAGGTCTTCCTCTCTCACATACCCCCCCCCCCGACATAATTAGGGGACTAAACAGTTGGTCATCCATAACAGAGCCACTCTGAGACTAGAAAGATTGACTGTAACAACCAATGCATGCCCAGAGATCAAGACATCTGCCGCCCTGAGCACAACCAGCCAATCAACATAGCCCTGACCACAACCAACCGATCTACACAGCCCTGACCACACAACACAGCCCTGAGTACAACCAGCCGACCTACACAGTGGCAACACCTAAGAATGTATGTTTAACCTCACATCGGGTGGCTCACCGTAGCTGTCAGATTGATTGGTAGAGAGCCAAGTAAGTGGCCCGTCTCTGGGTAGGTGTGTCTGTGTGTGTGTTTTCAGGAAGGTTTAATTGAGGTGGGGTGTCCCACTACAAATATGGGAGTGCCATTCCACGGACTGGGGTTCTAGACTGCATAAAAAGGAGAAAGCAGGCTGGTCCCCAGCGTTCATTTCCGTCTGTTTTCTTACTGCAGGTGCAAGCCTCCACAAAGGACTATGTATCATCTCAAATTGTAACTGTGTATCCTTCCAAGCAAGCCCTCACTCCCTTAGTACTTTGTCAGGCATTTTAACTCACCAACAAGAAGCTAACATACTCACTAACTTTGAGCAATTGAGCAAATTATTTTCAAAAATCATAAATAATCCTAGCACACCCCAAAGACCCCTTTTCTCCCTCTTCACCTTTAATGACCACTGTTGCAATGTCACCTCTGTCCACAAGAGGGCGTAGCAGGCCACCAGAAATCTTTTCTTCCCTGAGCACTTCCCCAGCTGTGAGCTCTTTCTAAGAAGAGCTCAGCAATAAATGTGCAAAAGAAAGAAAGAAAAACTCTGGAATTTTAGTGTTATTGCCCAGAACCCTTTTTAACGTGGAATAAAGTTCTATTACTCCTCACCCTGGGGCATGCTAGGCAGCATTATTTCTATGACTTTTAGAGGGCTGTACAAAGAAAACTGCGGAAAAACCTTAGGAATCTTTTTATTTCCTGTCCAGTGGTCCATATGAGCTGCCTAGTTTGTTTATGATCCCAGCTGCAGAGGAGTTTTTCATTACATGAGTCGCTTGTTTTCTTCCGGCATAAAGAATGTATGTAGGATGGTGTGGGGGAAGGTAGGCTCAGTCTTGGGAGGTAACTCCGCCAGAGAACACAGGGCTCTTAAAGCCAGCAGAAAGTCTTCATTTGCCAGCAGACCCAAATCGTGTAGCCCTAAGCCTCGAGTTCTTGTCAGTGTGCACAAAAATCACATCCTGGTTGGTTAGCGAGAAGAAAACAACAGATGACAAAAAGCAAGGTTGGTATATTTAGAGACTTTCCCGGGTCCTGAACTATGGACTAGGGTTGGCTTTTGATGGATTAGTTCCCATTCTGGTAGATGCTGGGGCGTAGGTGTTGGGTTTTAAGGTCACAATAATGTCTCTAACATGGCATCAGATGTGCTAAGGTCTCAGGGTCTACTAAGGTCTGGGGGCTGGTTATAGTAAGAGATCTACAAATAGCCAGGCCTGGATTGTCATTCCCAAATGGGCCCCCAAAGTCACTTCAATCTGAGATGTTCCCAGCCCTGTCATATAAAGTATCCCTTACTATGACAGTAACCCAGACTATACTGTGACTTCTCTGATATCTGTGGGGGAGGGAAGGCTTCATACACACTTAAAAACCCGTTCAGCACCCTGCATCGGAAGTGAGTTTGTCCCGTGACAGGACTGCAGAGTTAAGAAGCTGTGGAGTGTGGAGCCATATGAGCTGTGGAGGTCCACCTAACGACACTTGAGAGGTGGCTACAGAGAAAGTGAGAGACCAATGGGGCTTTCGAGGTGGACCAGCCTTGCTTGACATGAACTTACAGCTTGGAACAAAGGCCTCCAAACCCTTGGAAACCATGGTGAAAGAATGCAGTGCTAACCCTGGGAACAAACATGAATTCTAGGTTCTAACGGAAGGAAGATATCTGGGAGATGGCTTCTTCTTGTTGAACCCAGCATTCCTGTGCTCTGCTGGCACACCCCTCTGCGGAGCCATGCTAGGAACACCATGAACAACAAATTCAGGTGAGCTCAAGCCTGCTGTTAAGAAACAACCAAAGCAACCCACTGTCACTAGACTTCCCCAGAAGCAGAATTCTATGCTGAAATAGTTGACCCCTACCTGTTAGCGAGACTTAAATACTAATACATTTTCATTTTGTCATCGCTCATGTGATGTGCTCATAAAATCTACTCATCTCCTTGCCAGAGATCTCATATAAACCCAGAAAGACAAAGTGATTCTAAAGTTGGTAAAGTACTGTCCATTACTGCAGACGTGGAAACTAACCCACACAGAGCCAGCAGCACCCTCACCTGCAGCTCCTAGAAACCCCAATCTACCAGGTTTAGCCTCCAGGATACCCACAGAGATATGTCTCGACTTCACTGAACCAAGGTGTGAACAAATCCTTAGCTTTTCCCACAGTCTGCTGCACCTGCGCTCTGTACTGTGTCATAAAGGATGGCTGCCATTTGCAAACAGGGTCCTCATAAGGAAAGGATGCACAGATATATGAGTGGCAAAGATAACATATTTGATGTTCTTGACCTAAATAATAATCAGAGATAGATGACAGACAGACAGACTGTCTTCAGGACATTGATATTAGGAGCTGAATGGCCTGTACCCCAGAAAGTCATGACTGTGGGCAAGGGAGAATTTCTATAAACAAAATGAATTTTGTATAGCATCTTGAAACCATCCTCCTTGGCCACAGACTACCAAGGGAAATGCCACCCAAGGCTGAGTGGGTAGTTTGGAAGTAAATATCCTGAAAGGGTTTTCTGGATCAAATTCTGGTTCTGTAACCAATGCGATGGGTTTCTGTCTTGGTGAATACAAAGTCAAAGTAAACTCCAACATGAAATGAAGTGGAAAGATGCATTACCTGCAGCGGGAATGGAAAGATGGGCAGGCAGCGACTCCCAAAGCATCCAATGCCTTCCTCAGAGAAAGCGCCTGGAGCTACTCAGGAAGCCAGCACATATGCACTGTAGAGGTGGGCACATCCTGAACATGCTCGCTTAATGTTGACTTTAACTCCTGAGCATGCTCAATTTAAGGTTATCTTTGAGAAAGAAAGATGGTAGATCTATTTCTGGGCGTGCTCTGGTTTATAGCTATGGCAGATGGGAGCCATTTAGCATGCTGGGCATGTAACATAAAACTTTTAAAGGATGAGTTAACATAGAAGTTTGCCTGTGATGGTGCCTGCTCCACAGCTTGCCTCTGCTGGTTGAGGTTTGATTTGTGTCCTGTGATCTGACTGCCAGTCGAGTGTCAGATATATAGACAAGTAAATATAATATGTTTATTATATCTATATATCTATAATATGTTATTATGGTATATTATAATGGGTTGATATATAATTATATAATATATTATAAATATATAATATACATTAAATACTATATGTTATAAATATATAGTAATATATAACAACCTAATTATATTATATATAACCTACTAGTTGTACCTATTAATAAACAGCTATTAAATGGATGACTGACTCCATTTGATTATAATAACTTACAGCTTTATGCATGAATTTAAATTTTAATAAGTACTAGCTTTGTAATGATGACTGATGTCAAATGATCCCTTTGTATAAGATATTCTTCTTATATTTGAACACTCAGCTATAAGCACATAGGAGGGACTAGGACAGAAAGGAGTTGTGAACGGAAACCATCACAAAGGTCCCACATTGGGTATGGCCTCCAGCAACTCACACTCAACAGACTTCCTGGAGTGCCGAGGCACAAAAGTGTTCACAGCACATATAAGTCCCACTATATGCCCAATGCCCAAGCCTGCCCTGAGTACATCATACCACGGAGTCATTAGGAGGTGGAGGTCCGTGGTGTGGTGGGGGACAGGTCCTGGCCCAGGAGAGTGATCCTGAGACAAAGGCCCGTATGGAGCTGACTAGCTGAAGGAAGCTGTAGTGCCTAAGTGCCAACTTTCCCAGTTTTCCAACTTTTTTACACGGTGCGTGCTAGGCACAAATCCATGAGTTAATTGTTCATGAATAACCTGACATGATACTTGAGATTTCCCTAAGAGTGTAAAGTGCTGTTGATTACAGGACAAAGAGGGCCGTTACTACACTGACTTTCAGCCCATCAACACAGAACCTGGAGCTTATACAGAAGCAGGCACACACTGGGGACATCATGTGATTACCATGGACAGAAACACGCGTCACCAAGTGCATGTCATTGTCATGCACTGTGTTGAAAAAAAAAATACACTTCGTGTTTTAATTTGCAAGCATTTACTGCACATACATACTTACATAATAGTAAATGTACCTAAAATATTCTGAAAGGCTGCAAAGAGGGCTCATTGGATAAATCTCTTGCCACATAAGTTTGAGAGTCTGAAACCAAGTCCCCTCAACTTACCTAAGCTGGGCATGGCAGCAATGGTTTGCAAATCTAAGTGTTCCTATGGGTGGGAGCAGAAATAGGAGATCCGTGGAAGCTTTCAGCCATATACAGAGTGATAAACAATAGCAAAAAAGAGGCCCTGTCTCAAACAAGGAGGAAAGCAAGAAGCAAAACCTGAGGGTACCCCCATCAAATTCACATGCACACCACAGCACAACTCACAAGAAACACTCGCGTATGTGCAGTCAAAAGAATTGTAAATGTGGCATGATTTTCATTTATTAGTAACTTTATTGTTGTTTAATATACTTTCTACTTTCACTTGTCTCTATTTCAATATCCTGAAGTCTCTTCATGTTTGCCCTAAAGGATGCAGTGTGCTGTAATCACCAGCAGGTGGCGGTGTTGGACCTAAAGAAGCACCACACAGGCTTAGGACTGAGATCTCTTACAGCTGTGCGCAATCCATCACTGCAGACTGAGCAAAGCCACTTGTGAGCATTTGGTGCCACCTGCCTGCCTTACAGTAAGAATCCACAGAACTTGCAGAGCCGTTCTAACTAGGACCCAAGCCGGAGGAAACAAAACGCCTCACTTACACCATGGGAAACTCCAAAAGCATTCCGACTGTATGTGTGCACCCTCAAAGCCCTAAAGCAGAGACCCTAACCCACGTGTCTGTGCCCCAAGGCAGATGCCCTATCCCAGTTGTCTGCATCCCCAAAAGCCGGGGCAGAGGCCCTATCCCAGGTGTCTGTGCCCCCAAATTCCAAGACAGATGCCCTATCCCAGGTGCATGTGCCCCAAGAGCCAGGTACAGAGGCCCTATCCCAGGGGTCTGCACCCCCAAAATCCAGTGCAGAGTCTCTAACTCAGGGGTCTGCACCCCCAAAATCCAGTGCAGAGTCTCTAACTCAGGGGTCTGCACCCCCAAAATCCAGTGCAGAGTCTCTAACTCAGGGGTCTGCACAACCAAAATCCAGTGCAGAGTCTCTAACTCAGGGGTCTGCACAACCAAAACCCAGTGCAGAGGCTCTAACTCAGGGGCCTCCACCCCCAAAGCCCAGTGCAGAGGCTCTAACTTAGGGGGCTCCACCCCCAAAGCCCAGTGTGTAGTCTTTAACCCATGTGTCTGTGCCCCAAAGCTGAGTGCAGGGGCCCTATTCCAGCTGTCTGCGCCCCCAAAGCCTGGGCCAGAGGCCCCAACCCAGTCGTCTGCACCCCCAGAGTCCAAGACAGAGGCCCCAACCCAGCCATCTGTGCCCCCCAAAGCCCAGGAAGAGGCCCTAACCAAGACGTGTGCACCCCCAAAACCAGATACAGAGGCCCTAACCGTGGTGTGTGTGCCCCCAAAACTCAGGGCAGAGGTTCTAACCGAGGTATGTGTGCCCCCAAAGCCCGTGGCAGAGGTCCTAACCAACGTGTGTGTGCCCGAAAACCAGGAGCAGAAGCAATAATCTAGATGCTAGTCCCTGGAGAGGGTCTTAGACTGCCAAGGGTAGATGTTCAGGGTAGAGATGAATGCGGCTGTATCACCCATTACTGGCATTACAACAACCTGTGCGTGATGCTCCGTTGTGGCAACCTGGGGAGGTGTCTGGCACACATTACCAGCAATGAGCACAGGCCATGGAGACACTGTGTGGCAAAACACACTTAGTAGGTGAAATAAATTGCATTTTAAATAGCCTGCCAGCGGGTCCGGATACGCTTTGCTCTCCTGGGGAAGGTTCCTTGCTCTCTGAATGCCACCTCACATTTTCACCAAACACTCTCTGACCCACGGAGTAGAGTAGACCCTGGGGGAGAGGGTGTACCCATGGCTTTGTGCGGGGTGGTATCGGCACTCGGTATTCTAATATTTAAGCAACAAGACAACTCTGTGCATGTTGTTCGGGGCATGGGGTGACTTTGTTTTTTGTTAGGCTCATTAGCCTCCTCTACCCAAGAATATGCAACCAAAGTCAGTGTCAGGAGACCCCGACACCGAGACCCTGCAGAGCCAGGGTAGCACTGCCCATGGCTACTCTCGGCCCTCTGAGACAGCAGCATCATGTAGAATGAACCTCAAAGTGGTTCCTTCTCTGCCACAGCTGTGGATTTTATTTAACTCTCGGAGTTCCCTGAAGGACCTTCTTCAGTCATCTACAAGAGAACTCACAGGTGCTGTGGCACCCGCCCCACGCTCCCGTGAGGCTGTAAGACAAACAAGATCCCCAAGGGCTGCTGCCTGCTCTAGAGGTGCTATGGCATGGATATGGACGGCTGGGGGCTTTGCTGCTGGTGAGTCACGAGAGGCGGCTCCCGGCTGCGGCCTTGGATTCCTAAAGCAAAGCGAGTCTGTGGTAAAGTATTAGGGGCTGGCTCAGCGTTGATCCATTTTCTAACAAATGCTTCAAACGTTGAGTTCTACTGAGCTCGAGATCATATGAACTACTTGATGCCTACAGAATGGTCAGGAGCTATGATTGGGTCATGAGGTCGAAATTGAAGATGTTTAGATACAGGTTGTGTGTGTGTGTGTGTGTGTGTGTGTGTGTGGTGGGGGAACAGGATGTCCTCATTCATATACTAAGGCAGAAGGCATTCTTGTCCAGTGCCTCAAATGGAACATACCAAGAAAGAATCTGAGTGGGAAGGTTCAATACCTAAAGAGAGCAGAGCTTAAATCTAAAATGAAAAGCACAGGGCAAATCTTGGTACCCAAGGGTGAACTTACCTGGTTCTCTTGGCCTGGTCGCCTCCCATGTCAGCTTTCTGGCAGCGGAAGACAGGACACTGTGGAGTGGGATATGAGCAATGAGGCAGAGGAAGGCCAGAGGAGCAGTTAGAGACTCTGAGAAAAGAAAAGGGTCCAGCAGTTGAACGCAGTGGGCCAGGCACAGCATCAGGACAGCTGAGTACCACTGGGTCTGATGGGCAGCATCACAGGGAAAGGCTTCATGATGCTGTACTGTTCTGTACTACCAGAAGGCCAGGGAGGACTGGAATCAGCCAGGCCTTGAGAGGAGGTAGGGAGGTGCCATATCTGAAACCATGGCTCTGGCCTTCAAAGGGATGGTAGATTTCAGAAGTGGAGGTTACAACAGGTTGGGGGATTGTGGGGCCCATGACCCAGGGTTCCCAAGAGCCACAGCAGTATAGAGTGAAGCTCCCTGGCCCCTTCTCTGTGGCTGTTTGAAATAAACAAGCAATTCCTCCACACCTCTAGGACCTTAGGGAGAGCCTTCCATCCTTGACTTGGTGTGGCCATAGCAGCTTCTCAAGACAAGACTCTTATCTCAGCCACCATCATCCCAGGCACCTCGGGAAACTCTGGTCCAGGCCAGGCAAATCTCAATGAACCTCAGATGGCTCCACTCGTAGGAACAGCTTGCCAAAGAATGACCTCAAGTATCAGGCTTGGGATTTGTTCTTAAAAATGAGTCTCTGTCTGTCTGTCTGTCTACCTGTCTGTCTTTTTCAAGAAAGAGTTTTTCTGTGTAACAGCCCTGGCTGTTGTGGCGCTCACTCTGTAGATCAGGCTAGCCCTGAACTTAGTAGAAGAGATCTACTTCTGCCTTTCATGTTTGGGAATTAAAGGCACATGCCACCACCCAGCTCTTAAATGGGTCCTAAGAAAAGTGTGAATAAAAGCTGTGCACATACGAGTCTGCTGCTGCTGGAATTACAACTAAGCAGAATTTTGCTGTCCCCCCCTTTCTGATCTATGAGCAAACTATTTCTCAGTGTAGACAGGTTAATCTAGGGGGCTTCTCCTGTATAATCCTACCCCTGTGTGGGGTCAGTAATGGCCTCTTCTCAGTGGTCCATTGATATCTACTTGAATCTCTAGAGTGGGCAGGACTGGAAACACCAAAGACAGGTGAAACTCTGGGCTCCCAGTTCCAGGCACCCAGGAAGAGCAGCTAGAAGGAAGGCAACCGGAGAGAGAGCCCCGAGGCTGTACGCACGCCCTCAGTTCACTCGTCCCTCAGGAAGCAGCTGAAGGCTTCCGGAAAGTGCGGAGAGCAGAGACCATGGAGTCTACAGCACAAGGCGAGGAGATCCAAGAGATCCAGGAGGAAGAACTGCAGCCTGAGAACAGGAGAGCTCCAGGGAGCTCCCAAAGGTTGAGAGCCGAGCATCTCACACCCGAAGTCTGTGGGCTAGAGCAAAAGCTGCTAAGAGTCCAGGGTCCTGGCACCCTAAGCTGGAGAACACCATACCCTTGTGGAAGGCCTAAAGTTCGCTCTGATGGCCCCTAGCTTGGAAAGCTCTGGCCAAGGACTCAGTGTCATGAGTGTCTCAGGTTTTCAGCCTGGCCCAAGGGCCTCTGGTACGTGGCAGCTCAGGGGCAAATCAGCACTCTGGAAGCCTCTGCGGTCTACTGCGTCTGAAGAAAGCAGATGGACCCAGCTGTGGATGTCTCAGGCTGGGTGGGGCTCCGGGCAGACACATTCCGGTAGCCTGGGCTGCTCTTCTGCCTGCATCCCACACACTCGGGTATCTTCCTCTCCCACATTTGGTAAATCATGACTTGACATTGTCCATCTCAGAACCCAGACCTCTGACGGAAAAGCCATTTGGATTGGACTGAGGAAATTATCAGTGATGGAGAAAGAGAGACAGACAGACAGACAGACAGACAGACAGACAGACAGACCTGGAGAGAGAGGGATTAAGAGAGAGTTTAAAGCCAGACCAATGAACCACCAGAGATAAAGAAGAAGAGCACAGAGGAGCTGGCAAGAGACACCTGGTTCTCAGGATAAGATCTGTGAGAGTCCAAGGATCTGGTTATCAATAGAGCTCAGCCTGGGCCTTGTCCTGAGCAGGACTCCCAACAACTTCAAGAGCCCCTAACCAGTTTTCCATGACAGATCACTCACTTTCTCCACAAGGGCCTTCTGGAACAATAGAAGCCACTAAGACTCTTCATCTGCTCCCAGTGACATCCGGCCGGAGCAGGGGGAACCAGAGCAGGGGAAATCCGATTGGAGGACCAGGCAGAGAAAGAGCGATTGTCCACCCAGCAGCTTTCACTGTCCTCCCCACCGGCACAGGACAATGGGCACTTCTCTGCTGATTTTCTGTTCTCGGTTGGACAGAGGGTAAACTGTGACAGGCAAGACCTACCAAAGAAAGTGGCTTGTGTACAGAGTGAGCCCGGGGCTCAGTGATGTCATGCTAAACCCTGGAAGGAATAGGAACTGGGAGCATAGGCGGGTGTGGGAGTGATGGGAGGGGTAGGGGTGGGGGTGGGGGGGGATGGGGG
>JADRCD010230387.1:12094-28500 GCA_019843815.1 Montemys delectorum
GCCCCTTGGGCAGACCAGAAAAGGAATGAGCCCTTAGATGACCACCAAACTGTTGATATAGGGCCCTGACAGGAAGCTAGCCTAAAATGGCAGTCCAATGCGACACATGCCTGTGTAGGAGGGCAGACAGTGCCCAAGATGACCCCTGTCTGGATTCATAATGCATGAAAAGGGCATAGCACTCCTTAAACTCCTCCTCAGGGACCACCGGTACCACTAAGAAGGTAGTGAAGAAATGGAAGAGAAAGAGAAACAAAAAGATATGGAAGAAAGAGCAACAAAATGAAGAAGAGCAGAACTGGACACTCAAGGATAGTGAGGAGTAGCCTGAGGTGAGTGGCTGGTGAAGCCACTGGGGTCTGGTGGGATCCAAGCCTGTGTGCTGCCACCAGGAACCATGCCTGGGTCTGTGGCCCTGCAGCAGCAGAGGTCTGTTACCACCAAAGGCCAGGGGATGTACCTGGTCTGGGCTGCCAGCCAGGAGCATGGTGATGTCTCACTGCTGTGCAGAACTGGCCCCACCCCTAGCCTGGGCAATCTAGGAGAGCTCTCTCTGGAGGTATGAGATCAGGAGAGATGACCCTGCCATTAGTCAGCTGCAGTACCCAAGAATACAGGCCTACATATTGTAGACAAGTGGTGAAGTTGTGAGTGAATCAGTCCCATAGATACGAGCAAGGGATGGTGGTATGCACGAGGGAGTGCATACCCTCCTACCTGCTCTCCCTTCACCCCTTGTGGATGTCTCAAGACCTGGCCCTGGGGTGGTGAATGCAGGAAAGCTGGTCCTGCACTTCACCTGGGCAGCAGGGTAGTGCTGGCCCTGGTTGCAAGGGTGGGGTGGGGGGCGTTGCTGGTGAGCAACCCTGAAGGCATGACCAGTTCAGGTACTTTCAGGCCCAGATGCAGGGCTTTCAATTGACCCACCCCAAGATATACCTCATCAATGAACTGTTGGAGTGTGTGAAGAGGCAGATCCTACAGATCTAAAACTAAGGATATCCGAGAGGCATCTCAGTGAAGTTCCAGTACTGATAGAGTAGCAGAAGCCAGAGGCCTTGTACTAGACCAACGGGTCATTGCAATAAACATTTGCAAGTGTGGACAAAGAGTATATTGTGGAGAACACGGTGGCACACTGCAGCTTCCACAATGAGGTCTTTCCTCTATACTTGAAGTTAGAGGTGGATAGAGGGTACAAGGGGAGGAGGAGGTGAGTGGGATTGGGGTACATGATGTGAGATTCACAAAGAACCAGTAAAAAGACTTTTAAAAAGAAAAACAAAGTTATGCTTCTATCACTACTGGATATTTATACATGCCATAGGGCATTAGAAAAAATTCATAACTTCTAATCTACTCACAGAATAAGAACTTACTTCTAAAGCTTTATGCTGCATAGACTTGGAATCAAATTGCTGGAATTAGAAAGTCTGAAGACAAGCACAGAATTTGTTAACCTTTCACTTTACCAAGATATTTACTTTCTTAGATATTGTATATTGGTGTGTGTGTGTATGTCTGCTCTGTGTGTGTGTGTGTGTGTGTGTGTGTGTGTGTGTGTGTGTGTATACATGCTCCTGCATGCACACATACAATAGTGCCCTTGTGGAAGTCAGAAGACAACGTCTGAGAATCTGTTCTCTTTCCACTTTGTTGACACGGGATATGTCTTGTTTCTGCACAGAATATTGCAGACCAACTGGCTTCGGCATCTTCTCAGTCCCTCATCTCACCACAGGACTCAAAAAGGTCACAGCATCTGCCTTTTTTATTGAAGTTCAGGGATGGAATTCACTGAAGGTCATCGGGCTTGCTAAGCACATTTTTTACCCACGGAACAATCACGACAGCCTGATCTTTTCTTCTTGAGAATTCAAATGGGTCACTTGATTCTTCTGTTTAAAGCTTTATTTAACATGGCACTGAGTAATCTAGCATTTCATTTACCTCCCAAAACATTTCCAAATACATCACTTTTACTGTCTATAGTTCTGCTCTGTGCACATACTGAGAGCTTCATACAAAAGTACTCTTCGTGCCTCTCTTATTTACTTATTTCTTACACGTCCTCCTTATGTCTAATTTAAACATTTCCCTTTCACTTTCATGTTCAGTGAAAGTGTCACCTCTATTTAGACATCCTCTGATAACTGTCCAGACTTCACAGCTATCATCACAAAATGTTCTAATTGCACAATTTACTTGTCATTAATGGCATTTAGTGTAGTGTAGCCTGTGTTACGTGCACGCATGAGACATTATTTGATGAATGCCTCTCACTTTATAGTCATAAAGGGAGAAGGCAAGGCTAACATCTTCACTCCTGCGTTCTTTTTGTCTCAGGAATAATTCCTATTTAGTCAATACTAAAAATGATAGTTATTTGGATGATTGGATGAAAGAATTACATTTTTACCAACTGAACTTTGCTATCGCTTTAAATTATTTATAAAAATAACTTTGGCACTAAAGAGAACAATTTAATTTTAGCACAGAGAGTGTTTTAACACTAAAATTCAAATCGATTGACAAAAAACTTAAAATTTTTCACACATAAACTAAAAATTCTTCATTATATACCTAAAATGAGTAAAATTTATCTTTTATCTGCACAGAATGATTGTCCCATAAATAGGATCCACACGAATATGCCTTCAATGCCAGCTTAGGAATGAACCCTGATTTCTGGAGCTGAGAATCACACGTTAAAGAGAGTTTCTGAGTTTCTAACAGAGGCTGTCACCGTTTGGAACTTATTCCGAACATTTCTATTCCTGCCCCCAAATTCTGCCTATAGTTTTCTAGATTTATTTTCTTCGTTCACACCCAAACTTCGCATATTATAGGATGAACACTAGAAGACATGATGTGAACATCTGAAACAATATTCAGGTTTCACATTGAGCATGATAATCGAAGTGGCTTGCTCTGTTCCCATGTACAGGCAGGCTCCATTCTGTTCATCATGAACAAAGATCCAAATATCATGGAACAATAAATAAACTCAAGATATCATATGTGTTTAGGATAGCATGGAAGTGTGTAGTCACAATTTCAGAATATTGGTTTCTTTGAAAAACACAGAAATATTAGTATAAGAATGTGTTTTCATTTTAATCCCATGGGTGTGATATGGAGCTGCATCAGATTTTCCAGAGCAACTGATTATGATTTGCTTTGTGCTCTAGCAGAGGCATGATTTTGCCAGCTGTAGATAGTTTCTGCAATTGTGTGATGTTTGGAATTCTGGCAACTTTTCAAAGGGTATTGCTAGGGCCCAGTGATATTTTTGTACATACTTGGCCCAGGGGTGGCACTATTAGGAACTGTGGCCTTGTTGGAGTAGGTGTGGCCTTATTGGAGTAGATGTGTCACTGTGGGTGTGGCCTTTAAGACCCTCATCCTAGCTTCCTGGAAGCCAGTCTTTGGACTTGATGCTAATATTTTCTGAAATAATTTATAAACTTAGACAATGGCTAAAAAGAGCATTAAGAGCCTGATGTTTATGGATTTAGACATAACTACTCCTCAGTGTCAATCACTGAGGCTCAAGGAGAGTCAAGATGGTATGGAATTCTACGCTATGCCTTCTCATCATGCTAATAAGGCTCTCATCTATTTGGATAAATAATCATTTTTTAGTAGATGTGGTTCCATAGACACAAGAGCTGATTATTGTGACAGGCAAATGCCAACAGCCTGCTCTAAAGTTTATATTCTGAATTGTGACTGTACACATTATTTTCCTTTTTGGCATTTATGTTGCATTTTTGTTCTAGAATATACTTCCCCATAGATTTTGCTATTGTATCTGATTCATAGTCTATATAATCTAATTGTAGACAACTTCATAAAAATAGCCAAAAAAACCAGTAAGGAAATGTTGATTTAACTGCAGTCTTTACAAATACTGCCTTAAATAGATGCTGAGTGAAACAAAACTGTATTCACTTATTGTTGTTTAAATTGTTTTTTTAATATTTACATTCTTGTGTTCATATTATATGTCTTAGAATATGTCTTAGTTAGGGTCTCCGTTGCTATGAAGAGACACCATGACCAAGACAACTCTTATAAAGGATAAAACCTAATTGGAACTGGCTTACAGGTTCAGAAGTTCAGTCCATTATCATCAAGGCAGGAAGCATGGCAGTGTCTAGGCAGGCATGGTGCTAGAGGAGCTGATAGTTCTACATCTTGTTCCAAAGCCAAACAAGAGAAGACTATCTCACATGTGTCTAGGAGGGGGTTCTCAAACCCCAACCCCACAGTAACTCACTTTTCCAACATTGCCACACCTACTCCTACAAGGCCCCACCTCCTAAAAGTACCACTCCCTGGGCCTAGCATATTCAAACCAGCACAGAATATAAAGGGTTGTATTAATATAGCTTTATTGTTATAAATAAAACACGGGAAAGGCATATGCATGCATTCTCTTCTGTGGTACCCTGCAGCTACTGGAAATTCCAACTATCTCTTTCTTCCAAGAAAAAGAAAAAGAAAAAAGACTTCAGGCATGGCTAGGATGTATACCCATGGAGTAGGCTATGTCCCAGAAAGTGACAAGGACAAAGATCTCTGCATAGATATTTAATGCTGTGAAGTTTGCTTTCCTTTGAAGTGACTTGTAATATAACATTCAGGATACCTTCGTTCTTGTGGTACACACTGAGAACAGTGGAATCCTCTTTAAAAATAGAAACCTGGGCATATTTGAAACTGACTTCACAGATCCTGTTTAATCCTGTTCAAATTTTTTTGATAATATAATATAATTACATGATTCTCCCTTCTCTTTCTCAATGGTTCTCAACCTTCCTAGTGCTGCAACTCTTTAATACAGTTCCTCATGTTTTGAAGTGACCCCCCAAGTCATATAATTACTTTCCTGGCTGCTTCATGAATATAATTTTGCTACTGCTATGAATCACAATACAAGTATTCATGGAGATAGAAACTTGCCAAAGGGTTATGACCCTTGGGTTGAGAAACCCTGGCACAGGATATCAACTGGGAACTGTTCTTCCAGGGACAACAGCCTCTTCACACAGCAAACAGGCCGTGTTTATCAAGTTCCCATTGAGAAACATTTCCATTTCTCAGCATGTCATTACTATACAAAGGGAAGTTGGTAGTGTAAACAGGGGAAAGATGATTGGAGTTCATGTTTCAATGTCTGTTTCATTGGTGTGTCCACCGAGAGGCCTTGAAGTCAGATTGAGTCCCTTTCAGCTCCATCCTGACCCACTCTCTGTAAAAATAAACTTAGGGAAGCAAAGCTTTACAGAAAAGAACTCAGCTGCAACTACAAATAACTGGCTATGTCTTTTGTGGATTTTCTATGGAATTTCTTCTAATCAAGCAAACGACATTTTAATGCTTTTTAGACTTCTGCACACAAAGAATAAGAGGAAATAAGAAATATGTTCCTCGTTACACAGGATCATACCTATTGGGGAAAAACATTTTATTAACCAAGTGAATTTGGTTATTCCTCTTATTAACCAATAGAAGGAAACACACGGTGATGCTAAATTAATTCACAACTTAAGAAAAAGCATATGAACTAAAGCATCAATACTAAATTTAAGAAATAAATTTAAATAATTACATCAAGAACATAAGCATATAATGTTTTTTTCATTTAATTTTAAATGACTAATCATTTAATCCCTTAAAATACTTATTAGGTCTATAGCTACACTGTGAAATTATACATTTTTAATTTAAATATGCTGACATTTAAGGATCTATTATGAGACAAATACTACCATTGCTGTTATTTAAAATATACAAAACAAAATTTTATTTTATACATTATATTCCTAAAAAAACAGATACTTGAATTTTATGGTTAAAAAAATACTGAAAATAAGACCAACAACATGCTTCAAAAGAGGAAAAGAAAAAAATCTAAACATAAGCAACAGCATTGTGTCATGTCACATGTGTCCAAGTTAAGAGAATAGAGAGAGCCATGTATGAGCTCACACTTGGAAAGCCAAGACGGGAAGATTGAGGGTTTAAGTCATAGTTTGCTATACGGAGAATTTGAAAACAACCAAGGCTTTAAGCTAAGACCTTACCTCAAAAAGAAATAAATAAAAACAGTAAGTAGAAAGTAAGTACAAACACAATGCGAATAGCAATCTTTCTGATGATAAATATAGAGATAGTCTAATTATATTTAACCAAAAATTGAATACCTACTAATAAGTAATAATGCATATGCTATTGGGAAACCATTGGAGAATAAGATGTTAACTCAGTTTGGGGTTACAAATAAAAAAATTTTGGAAGTGTTTATTAAATAAAGGAAACTAAATTAAAGTAATGTTTGAATGCTTCAGGATAAAAACTCAAAGCTTGGGAAACAAGGTATTTAAGAATACAGTATCAGTAAAAGACTCCCAGAAGAAAACACCTTCTAAAGAGCATTAACAATATGCTCAAATCCCTTAGAGACCATTTATACCTGCAGCCCAGCACTCACAGACCTGGGGCAGTCAAGGCCAGCCTGTGCTACTCAGAGAGTTTTAAGCCAATTTGGGCTTCAAAGTATGAGCCTATCTCAAAATTAAAAAAAAAAAAAGAAATAAGAAAGAAGAGTTAATATATTTTTAAAACATAAAGAAAATAACATGACTAATATGACTATCTTTATGTTTATTTTCAATTTTATATTTAATCGTAGAAAATAACACATGAATGCCAATTCTCCACGAAATATAGGAGCTTTTATATTAAGTTGCTCTCATATGTCTGTCCCTAGAACATGGTGGTAAATTAGTTATTAATATAGCTGTCTAATATAAATATTACACATTGACTCCTTATGGAAGCTTTTACTTAATGTACACCAAATTATTACCAGAGCCTATATTAATTAACCCTGGCCTCCAGACTTAATTTCTAATAATTTATAACAGAAAAACAAATTCAAGCTCTTAGAATAAAAATCTTATGAAACAATCTAACATATACTAACACTCAAGAATAATCAGCTTATTAATTATGGATCCTAGGTACAAAATCATTTCTAAAATACTTTATATTTTCTCTGTTCACAAAGCCTGTCAGGACCTAAGATCCAGAAAATTGCATCATTTACTTTTCTGTACTTTCGCAATTCCATTGATTGATATATATATATATATATATATATATATATATATATATATATATCAATGGAATATATATATATGTCATAGTATCTACATGTCTTACCCTGTTTAAACTATTGTCATTCAAAATATTCTCTAGAGATAATTCTGTGATGATTGTTTGGATTTAAAGCATGTATTTTTTGCAGGAATCACTATATTTTACATTGAATATTTAGTTGTTATATTCAAATGTCAGAAATTCCCAAAAAACTCTTTAGAATGCGACCTGGCAGCCACTCAGAAATTCATCTCTATGAATGCTAACCCTCTTTTGACAAACAATAAAAATAGTTTATTGGTTTTCTTCTGAAACATGAACTGAAGAGAAGGTCTGTCCGGTTATATTATATACTTTAAACAACTAGTTTTTCATAGATGTTAACCATCATGTGATAAGCAGACCAAACTCTTCAGCAAATCAATGATACCCGTAACATAGCCCTGAACAATAGATGAGTTAGTTAAATGGCTGGTGCTGAGCTCCAAATTCAGTAAGATAAATGGGTCTCTGGGACAAGAAGCCCTTAAAATACAATATAGAAAACAAATGTATTCAGCCTGTGGGTTGCAGCTTTCTTCCTTTCCTAGGGGTAGCTGGCAATCAGGGTGGTGCCAGGAGACAGGCTCAATTTTCAGAAAGTTGCACTTGTGATTTGAGCTGCTGCGGGTCAATGGCAGACACTGAAGCTAAAATTACAGAGGCTGTAAAACTGTTGACAGCAGAACTCGATTTTATTGCTTTCTCAGTCCAAGCGAAGACTTGAAAGAAGGGTTAACCACTTACATCCCAGTCTGCAGAAACTGCGGGAACATGAAGCCACAACGTTCTTCTGGTACTTGTTTTAATTTATGTTGTTGATTTTTAATTGACTAGTAAGCAACCTTTTACAGCTAGCTGGGCACAAATGTGAATGTTTACACCTCATTGATACTTCACAGGTGATGTCCCATCTGTATTTACACAGTTGTTTGAGTGGGCCTGTAAAATTCAAACCCATGTATGTTATAACCCTTTTCCTAGAAAAGTAACCCCAGCAACAGTGACATCCTTCCAGAGCTTGTTAGAAATTCCTTAGAATTTCTTGTTAGAAACCTCCATAGAGATCCCTGTTCTAAAAGAATTTACATGAGTTGCATGTATGCTCAATTCAGGAATTTTTTTTTTACACTGGGGAAAAAAAATCAAATGAGCTCCATGAATGTCTCTCCTCTCTGTGTGGTGTATTTGTAAACAGGCATGACAAATTGCTGCCTTCATGCTTCATGTGTTTCCAAAAGGCAGCATTCTGGAAGCATGGCTAGGAAGTGGAGGATATCATATTTGTTCTCATCACGATCCATTCAGGTGTTCCATGATCCCCAAATCTCATCACCATTGCTTCCGCCTCAAAGATAATTACATTGTCATATTTTACCTAAAATCAAACGTATTCATCATTTTCTTGTGCCTTTATCCATTCGATGAATATTTTCTGCACGCTTCAAGAGCATTTTACAAATTTTAGCTGCTGTTAGAAGTAACTGGGAGGGCTTGTGGAATGACCAACTACTGGCTCCATTTCTCAAACCTTCTGATTCGTAATGTTCTGCAGGTACCAGACTCTCAGTGAGGCTATCAGTCCACAGCCTGGCCTTTCAGAACCACTGCTCTGAAGGTATTGGGCATTACTAGGTGCTCAGAAGATTAAAACTGGGATATGATACTATTTTTCCTTACAAACTTACTTCTTGGGTATCTACAATAATTACACTAATATTTGTAATATAATAAATGATCAAGAAACAACTACAAAAGCAGAGGCGATGGTTCAGTGACTAAGATATTTGCAAATGTAGGCATAAGGACCTCAGTTCAACCACCATGAATACCCAACACACACATACACACTCTCCACACAACACGCAAGCATACAACACCACACATATGCACACACACACATACACACACAACACACACAACACACACACACACACACACACACACACACACACACACTATACCAGTAAAAAGCCAGTCATAAGAAGGAGCACTCCCATTGTCTGAGAGCTGGAGACAACTGCACATTTTGGCTTCCTGGCCAGCCAGTGCTAGCTGATTCAGGGAGGTCTAGGCCACTTCGAGATCATTTCTCAAAAAACAAGAAGGACATCTGAAGAACAATGCCAGAATTTGACTTCTGACCCTTACATTTCCCCTACATTTCTCTCTCTCTCTCTCTCTCTCTCTCTCTCTCTCTCTCTCTCTCTCTCTCTCTCAAATTAAAAACAGAGTCAGTATCTACATAAATCAATAAATCTTACAGCTACTCACAATGCAGGTACCATATTTCTAGATGAAGACTAAAGCAGAGTTTGAACAAAAGAAAAAGTTGAGGTTGCAGGAAACCTGGAATAGGATATAGATCCACAGAATTTTGTAAAGTAGAATGTCTTAGAGTAAGATCTGTTATTATTAACTAAGGTAGAAAAAATATAAACTAGAGAACACGTGCTGACTCCAGCAGTTTGTAAAAGAAGAGACAATAAGTGGTTGTAAGTAAATAGTTGGCTGAATTTCACTGTGATGGATATTTATTCTTAAAAATGAAGTGCTCAGTATCTTAACAAGGTGAAGATGATACAGGTTCTGTATATTAAAATTTTTAATCTGCACCAAAATTTCTATAGCTAATATGTTCCACCTATGACATTAGAAGCACAGACTTCCTGGGCTCAAAATGTGTTCATGCCTCCATATTGTAAAAATCATGAGCAGAAACATGTCTCACAGTCAGTGTATGGTACAGTGAGGTCAGTGAGGTCACACTAGGTGTGTCTGTGAGGACAGCTTTGGCTCACCACACATCAGTGGAGGCTGCTGTGTTCAGAGAAATGTGGCAGACCCTGTTACCTCTCCTCTGCCTGGCTTTTCCCATATCCCATGATATCGAAGAACTCAATGCTATTTCAGACTTAGAGAGCTTGTGGCAGCTCCTCCACATATTAGAGGACTCATCTGGATATAAGTCAGAAGATAAACCCGAATCACAGAACTACTCTTTAATTATCATTCATATACATGTTTAAACTTACCAGAATTCCCTTTGTATATTTCTTATTGGACAGACCTGTTTTATGAAAAGTTATACAGTGTGCCTGATAGAGGAAGATAGGCAGAAACCAAAGTAAATGTGGAGAAAGAGAGGAAGAAAAGAAGAGGCTAAGAAGAACGGGACCCATACAAACAGGAAACTGACAAAACGAAAACCTGCACAAACAGGTGTCCTCATAAAAAGTCGGCTCGATTACTTTAACTTAAAAGACACTGTCAATGTCCCTTGCACTCAAGCCTGGAATTTTAATGCTGAGATTCATCTGTTCTAAGTTTCTCAACCTTTATCACATTGCTTATGGAATGATTGATTATGAACACTATACACACTAATGTAGCCAGAAAATTCATTCTAAAGACTTACAGAGGAAAAATGATGATAGACAAATAATGGCTAAAAAAATAAAAAAATTTAAAAAATGTCTGCCTGCAGAAGCAAACTGAGGAACTCTTTCCTCCAAGAAGTAGAACATAGACTTCTCTAACTCTAAGACAAGGGGCAGAATACACAGACAGTGGCTAGGGTGCTGAGAAAAAGCAGTCAAGCAAGGACATTCTTGGTAAACACAGAGGTGATTCTACTCTGATGTGTGCACTGAGTCTTTTGCTCAGCTGACTGAGCATCAAGGCTCCTCTAGATGCCTTGATGAGACACCAGCGTTTACACAAAACTTTGAATTTCTGCACCAAATACACAGACAATGTCACAGTCTCTTGAAAGTCCAGTGAATGTACAATTAAAAGATCTTTAACACATAACCTGAGAAGCACAGAGAACAGCAAAATACCCAGAGGAGAACAAAGGAAGCAGCAGGTGGTTGGCCTGGGATACTTAAGAAAACAAAGCACTTATTTATCAAGTTAAGAAAACTCGTCGAGTCTAGCTTCCACTGCAGAAGCTCAACAGTGTTGGGATCCACAGCACTAGACATCTCTGTAACAAAGAAGTCAAGGAAGCAAAACTGTAGGAAAGATCAGGTGGAATCAGTTCTCTCTAGAATGAGTCCTCTGACAGCTTACCTAGGTAGTCAGCCCTAAACACATAGAAGCAACACCAAGTGGAATCAGCATGATGTGTGTATACTTTTGCATACATATGAATATATGTAGTATCTATAAAGGAGAGGTCATGAATTTGAGAAGGCACTGGGGAGATGTGCGAGGAGATGAGGGAGATGAAGGGTGGTGGACTGAGATGTAAACTACAATGGTTGAAAAACTCTCTTCTGAAATTCTCAAAAGAAAAGTTTTAAAATGTTTGAATTAAAACAATAATATAAATGGAAATATAAGTATAAAAGGAATCGCTACAGTCATGCCAGTTAGATTTACTATGTAGTAAAAAACAAACAAACAAACAAACAAACAAACAAACAAACAAACCGGCTATAAAAATCAGATTGTGAGCTGAGTTTAAAAGATGAAGTCCTGCCAGGAGTGGTGGTGGTGCACACCTTTAATCTCAGCACTCAGGAGACAGAGCCAGGTGGATATAGATGAGTTTGAGGCCAACCCCTTCTACACAGGGAGTTCCAGAACAGCCAGGACTACATAGAAAGACTGTGTTTTAAAACAAACACACAAACAAAAAGCTGAATTCCAGTGCCAAGCGACGGTCAGCCCTGAAACCATATGTTGATACATAGGTTCAACAGGTTATATTTTAGAATGTATACATATATATAAATGTATATACATATGCAATGACAATTAGTGTAAAAAAGCCAAGAATTGGGGACTAGTGAGATGGCTCAGTGGTTAAGAGCACTGACTGCTCTTCCAGAGGTCCTGAGTTCAATTGCCAGCAACCACATGGTGACTCATAACCATTTGTAATGGGATCTGATGCCCTCTTCTGGTGTGTCTGAAGATAGCTACAGTGTACTCACATACATAGAATAAATAAATAAATAAATAAATAAATAAATCTTTTTTAAAAATTAGAGGACTTTATAGGAGATAAAAACTGGTTGAGTGCATATTGTGGAAAGATATTTTGTAATTTTGGTTTTGTCATGGAATACTTGTTTCTCCATCTATGGTGATGCTGAGAGTTATGCTTGGTATAGTAGTCTGGACTGGCATTTGTGTTCTCTTAGGGTCTGTGTGACATCTGCCCAGGATCTTCTAGCTTTCATAGTCTCTGGTGAGAAGCCTAGTGTAATTCTTCTGATAGGTCTGCCTTTATATGTTACTTGACGTTTTGCCCTCACTGCTTTTTTATTTGTTTGTTTTGTGCCTTTAGTCTTTTGATTATTATGTTGTGGGAGGAATTTCTGTTCTGGTCCAAAATATTTGGAGTTCTGTAGGCATCTTGTATGTTCATGGGCATCTCTTTCTTTATGTTAGGGAAGTTTTCTTCTATAATTTTGTTGAAGATATTTACTGGCCCTTTAAGTTGGAGGTCTTCACTCTCTTCTATACCTATTATCCTTAGGTTTGGTCTTCTCACTGTGTCCTGGATTTCCTGGATGTTTTGGGTTAGGAGATTTTTGCATTTTGCATTTTCTTTGACTGTTCTGTCAGTGTTTTCTATGGTATCTTCTGCACCTGAGATTTCCTCTTCTATCTCTTGTATTCTGTTGGCGATGCTTGCATCTATGGTTCCTGACTTCTTTCCTAGGTTTTCTATCTCCAGAGTTGTCTCTCTTTGTGATTTCTTAATTGTTTCTATTTCCATATTTAGGTCCTGGATGGTTTTGTTCAATTCCTTCACCTGTTTGGTTGTGCTTTCCTGTAATCCTTTAAGGGATTTTTGTGTTTCCTCTTTAAGGGCTTCTACCTATTTACCTGTGTTCTCCTGTATTTCTTTAAGGGAGTTATTTATGCCCTTCTTAAATTCTTCCATCACCATCATGAGATATGATTTTGGATCCAAATCTTGCTTTTCCAGTGTTTTGGGGTATCCAGGACTTGCTGTGGTGGGAGTACTAGGTTCTGATGATGCCAAGCAGTCTTGGTTTCTGTTGGTAAGATTCTTGCCTTTGCCTTTTGCCATCTGTTGATCTCTGGTGTTAGATGTTCTTGCTGTCTCTGGCTGGAGCTTGTTCCTCCTGTGGGTCTGTAAGCCTGTGTCATCTCTCTTCTCGTCAGACCCATGTGCAGAGGTCTGTGGATTAGTCTTCCCTCCTGAGTTCTGGGATCAGAGCACACTCTGAAGACAAGCTCTGTGCTTGTGGGAAAGGTGCAGAGAGGGCTGTGGATCTGCTGTCCCTCCTAGTTGTAGAAGGAGGTAGCAAGGATCCTGTCCTAGCTGCCCTGCCACTTCTGTGGCCTGAGCCCACCAGCTGGTTCTACCTTCAATATCATGTATAGTTAAGATGCATTTAAGTATTGTAAATTTTTTTGAAGACTTAAAAAATAGTCAATACTGAGTTGTATATTTTAAAATAAATTGTATTAGTTTAATAAAAAATAAAAATAAAAAGTATACTTTAAAAACGCCATGAATTTAAAAAATAGCAGATATATAGAGGGCATTAAAAAAGTGGAAAAATAAAGAGGTATATAGAAGGTTTTAGAAGGAGTAAAGGGAAGGGAGATTATAATGTCAAAAAATTTAAAAGGGGCCAGGCAGTGGTGGCACACGCCTTTAATCACAGCACTTAAGAGGCAGAGGCAAATGGATTTCTGAGTTTGAGGCCAGGCTGGTCTACAGAGTGAGTTCCAGGACAGCCAGGGCTACACAGAGAAACCCTGTCTTGAAAAAAAAATTTTAAATGGTAAACTTGTGTTTAATATAAACAAGTTATATTGAGCAGTAATAAGTGGCTGGGAATGAAAACAATTGACACAAATAAATAAAATACAAGAAGTATTATCATACTATAAAAAATGACATTCCATTGGAGAAAAGTGATTTTCTTTGTGAAACTGGGTGGATAAAGAGGCGGGGAGGATCTAAGAGGAGTTAGGGAAGGGGGAAAATATGATCAAAGCTGATTATATGAAAGGAATGTTAATAAAAACAGACAGATGTATTATCAACAATAGAAAGGTATATCATGCTGTGGCACTCTTAGGTCTGGGCTCCTTCACCTATACATACCACATGCTGTAAGTGTTCTGGATCCTGAGCAGCAGTCAGGCTGGGAGCAGTAGACCGAGTACACAGCTACCTTACACTCTGGGCTTACTGTAGAGCTTCAGGCTCAGAAAGGACAAGGACAGTACTGGGGTTCACACAGCTATGCTATACACTGATATTGCTTGCCAGAGTTACCTCTTAGGGTGGGTGAGTTCAGGAGAAGGAGCTAAAATGACCAACTCAAAGCTCAAAAAAAAAATCTGCTACTGCCATCACAAAATCAGCATCTTTTGAAATCATACAGAAGGATAGTTCTGGAAAGGATGTTAACACTGTACTCGGTGCAGAGTCTGAGTCCTGCCATCAGCCCTAGTAAGCTAGTGCTTTGTAATGACTACGTGAGTCTCCTCAGTGAGGAGGAAGCCTATTTTAGACCTTTATCTCTCAACTAGGAACTCTAATAGGTTGGATAATTTGTTCGTGTTAAATATTTGTCTTAGAGGAAAAACTCAGAGTGAAGAGGTGGGACATGTTTTATTAATATTACTTAAACATGCCCGTATTTGTGTCTTAATCTATTCCACTTAGCTTTGAAGCTTTGCCTCTTGACAAGGTGGAGTGTTAGCGTGTTAGCATCGCTATGAAAGTGCATCTCAATGACACTTGATGGGAGCACGTGTGTTCAGAGGTTTTGAGGCCCATCTGTCTAAGAAATGGCATTTAATTTTCCGTAATAAACATGATATAAAACATTAGCTGGTTAATCCACAAAGTAATTGATCCTGTCCTTTCTCAAAGACTTGAGATTTGTTTTGCTTCAAATGCATTTTAAGGAAAGAAAGGGTGTGGTATGTGGATACATGATGTAAAATGCTGTACAAAAGGAAACCATACAACTAAATGTACATGTGCTATATGCAAACATACTATATATACATATATAATACATGTGTACATATTTATTGGTAAACATTGTTAGCTATTAATTTTCTAAATGCCTTAAAATTTCAGTTCATTAAAGTCAAAGAAGTATATGCAGAATATACTTAATTCTGGTATATTTTCATAGTCTTTCCTGTTATTAGTTTCAGACTATTTCTCTAATTGCTTTACCCTTTCAGAACAAATTTTATGAGAATAATTTCATGCAACAGTAATATTTCTTATTAGAACAGGCTTGGGGTATTAGAGTTATATTATCAAGCTAGTTTAGGTAAGGCCATGATAATTCTTGGGGGTTTTCCAAATTTATTTTTATTTTTGTGAATGTGTGTATTTATGCTGTTATATGCCGCTGTTATTTCAGTACCTGAAGAGGGCAGGATAAAGTGTAAGGTTCCTTGGAGCTAGACTCAGCAGCTCTGAGTCACCTGAAGGAGGGGCTGAGAAGTAAACCTTATGGTTTATTCTTTAAAGGTCTTTTATCACTAGTAATTAATATCTCTGACACTAGATTTTCCCCTAATAGTAATACCAAAAGCAAAATTTCAAGGAAAAAATGTTATCTTTCAATATTCTCCAAAGTAAAATATATTCCTATAGTGGAATGTTTCCCATTTCTTTCCTGGAGCTCACTCTAGACCAGGCTGGCTTCGAACTCAGAAATCCACCTGCCTCTGCCTCCCAAGTGCTGGGATTAAAGGCGAGTGCCACCACGCCCGGCTCATGTTTCCCTTTTCTAACAGAAAAGGAGAGAAAATAGGCAAGGCATAAGTGTGGCTGACACGTGTATTCAAATAGTTTTATATTGTACCTTGAAGCAGACACAGTAACCCGTGATTTAGAGCAAGTGCCACATTCCCTGTGACAACCCCACCAAGGTCTAAGGCTGCAATTCATAAATTTACCACTGACAAAGTTGTCTAGTGAGATTTTGAGCAGTAATACAGACAGATAGACATCCTTTCGAACTGGAGGAGTGTGTGTCTCGAATCAGAAGTTTGCTCTGCCAATGCAGTGAGCCTGTGAAAATAACACGCTTTCTATTTAATTCGATTTCTTCCATTATTTACTGAAAGAGTGACTGTAAAATAACTTGCTATTATGCTATAAACAGAGAAAGAGAAGAAAATACACACCAAAGCACAGCCTGAAAGCTCTCATTAACTATCCAATG